>JAHLSL010013260.1:330512-463577 GCA_025920805.1 Petroica traversi
ACCTGTGACGCTCTTCCGATCTTGGGGGTCGTGGGTCGGGGGGAGGAGCGCCCACCGCCCGCGCTCCTGGGGGCGGCGGAGGCAGAGCGGCTCCTTCGGAAGGGATACTCTCCCACCTCCTCGGCGCCGGAGAGCCCGTGGAGGCGAGAGCTGGGCTTTCTCTTCCCGGAGGGTGCACGGTGCTGTTTGTCCCTGGAGCCCCCCGCCGTTGTCCTCGGGTCCCACCAGGTGTGACGGGGAAAAGGTCAGAACCCGCCAAAACAGCCCCCGAAAAAGAAACATTTTTCGTGGCAGGCTCATTGAAGAAGACAACAGCAGTGCCTGTTTCTAGTGTTAAAAGTCATTGTTGGGGGAATGGCACTCCTACCCCTCTGCTGTTTAGTGGCCGGTTTGACTCGTCTGGTGTGTACATGGCTCGGTTCTGACGAAGGAATGAAGCTATGGAAGGATAGTGTTGTGTAAACGCCACCAAATCGATAAAAGGCATGTCCCTGCTCACCCCTGTCAAACGCACTGCAAAAACACAATAATCATTAGATCCTCTTCTAGTTGGGAAGTACAGGTTGTGTAACACACCATATAGAAATAAATGAGGCACATGAGCCAGAGTATCTTTCACGAATATTCTTTCAGGCACTTTCTCTGAATTAGCGGCCAGTGCCACTTTTCAGCAGATACTTCCTCTACCGCTCTTCAGAGATCGATCCGTGGAGCGAAATGAAGAGACTGTAAGATACCACTAATCTCTGGTGGTTTTTCATTTTACTGCAAAAAAGCTAAAAGGCATTGGTTTAGGTTCTTTCTATCTCCCACTAGCTATGAACAGCAAGAAGAAGGCATGCGGCCAAGTCCTGCTTTGAGCATCACCCTGCATGGCTGCAGCTGACTTTGATGATGTAAATGTTTCTGAGAGTTTTGGCAGCCTGAGATGTTTTAACCCAGCTAAAGCAGGACAGGAAAAGCAACCTTGCCCAGAGCAGTATGTCTGCACGTGGTAAAGTCCCACTTGGTGATGAACAGTTTGTCTCTGGGAAGATTGTGGGACTGGGATATGAATAGAGAGGGCCTGACTGCACCTGTTACTGCCTAGGATAAACTGTAATTCTCTTTCCACATGTTGCCACTTTAAATTTTGTGACATTTGGCTGAAATTATGTGTTAGTGGGCACACATGGTAATTTTCCCCCAGGTGTCTCAAAGACATTTCAAACAATTTCAAGGAAGCCATGTTCAAGAAGAGCCCCTGTCTTTCCTCTCAACTTTCCTCAAGTCAAATGAGAGACTTGTTTTTCATCTCACCAAGTGAAAGCTCTTCCAACACTGACTTTTAAAAGCATTCCTTCTGGTTATTTTTACTTAACTGTTTCTATATGAGCAACAACATCATATGATTTTTGAAGCTGGCTCAGTCAGAACTTCCAAACTACAGTCACCACTAAATTAGAAAGCAAGCAACCCACAAGTTGTTGAATGCGTTCTAATTAATGTGTTAGAATATTATTCCTCAGGGGCATTATTGTATGAACAGAAAAAAAATAAAACATTTATGGAAAGCTATCAGTGGAATTACCTATGCAGAAACCAACATGCATCCAGTTTATAATTAGAGAAAAAAGCCTATTTTGTGTCAGAAGTTAAGGTTGTTGTACAACAGTATACATAACATGGCTTACATAGATAAGGGGCAGTTCCTTACTATACAAATAATTATCATTGTCCCAAAATTGCTACCAGATTTACTACAGACACTGTAACTTGAGCATTTTATAGATTGTCTCTGTATAAAGTGTTGCCATGTCTCACTGCTAAATATTTTTATTTTAAGAAGGAAGAATTGATTCGTGTTCTGCCTCATTGCTTAGTTTTAAGTCATGACAAGAGTTTACCCATAATCCTGTGGTTTTCCAATTCCCATAAGCCCATGACCCTCTTTGGAGACTTCCCAAACTTTTGAAGATGTAAATCATGTTCACTTTACCAATCCCTCCACTTTTGTAGCGATATTCTTCTAAGATCTGTGCAGGACTATACAGTGGCTGATATTTTTTATTCATTCAAGTGTCTACTGCTTAGCCCTGAAAAATAATTATAGCACTTCTAAGTCCTGAATAAAGTTTATTATCCTATTGGTCTTTAAAGCAATTTGATGCCTTTAAAAATGTTCTATACCTTGCCAAACTGTGTCTTAGTTAACTAATAAGTCCTTTCCCACGGCAAAGTTATCTATTAGTTGTTTTATTTCTTTTTCCTTCTGTCTTTGCATAAAATGTTATTTATTACTGTTGCTATCAGCTTATTGTTTTTATAGTCTTTCTGTCTAAACATTCACCAAACCTGAACTGGCTATACAGGCAAAATAGGAATAACTCCTTACTGGAAGCCTGACCTCTTTAGGGTGTTAAAGAGACGCAGAGGATGCTTAAGAAGTCTCCCCTGAAATCTTGGGCACAGAAGTTATTTAGAAAGTCAAAATCTTAAGAAATTCAAAGTGCAGTTCACTAATTTTCCATGAAGACTTGAAATCCAATAACAATTATTCAAGCAAAACAGAACCCCAAAGCCTCCACGTACGTTAAATTACTACTTAGTGAGGTACCATATCATTGTCAGTTGTGATCTCAATTTTATTTGCAAGACTGAGCCTTGGTCTGGTCAGTATTTGGGAAGGACCTCTCTCACAAAAACCTCTCAAGATGCTGCAAAGTTTTGTTTTGGTTATTCAGTAGATGGCACTTTTCCTTCTGGAAAAAAGTCCTATATCTCAGCCAAGTGTTACAAATAGAATGAACTGCACTCGCACAAAGCAGTGATTTTATCATGCTTTATTTATGCTATTTATTTTATGTATGGAGTCACTAAGATTTGGAAGCTATGCAGGAAATCTTGAATACTCATAAAATGTACATGAATCGCAGAAATTATTTTGCATGAGAACCAGGCAGAGCAGTAATATCAGAAATGTAATTACTTTTGAATTTAGTCAGTTGTCTCTTATTAAAAAAAAAAACAAAAAACAAACAAAAAAAAAATCCTCCCTTGTTTGCCTACTTGGGAGGGCTTCTTTAGTACCATAATACATTTGTAGTTATTCTTGGATGAGAATAGGAACCAAAGAAGCACTTTACAGATTATGTATATAAAACTACATCCCACTTTCCTCCAGTTGTTAGTATTTCAGATAAATTCATTAAAAAATAATTTGCTGTTGCCTGATGAAGGTATTTTATTTGGAGTTCGGGCTATTTATCAAAGGCAAAATTTCCATAAAGCCTTTTAGGTCAAACAAGATCTGGATGTTCTGATTAATTTTAAACATTGTGAAACTTTCCAACCAAAAGTAAATAATTTACAGGGCAAAAAGATGTTTAGCTGAACATCTTAATTTGGTGAATTATAAAATAAAACCTTAATTTATTTTCTATCTCTCTTTAATATTCATCCTTAAAGGAAATATTCCACATACCAGTTAGGGACGCAGTGAAACAGTAAACCTGTCTTTTTCTTGCAAATGGAGTTGTGTGGAAGAAAGCTTAGATCAGTTGTCAGGGGCTTGAAGGTTGGACACATACTATTTTAAATGTCCAATAAAATCTTCCAAATTAATTGTAAGTTAAATTAAAACAATGGGTTAAGATCAAGTACAATGCCACTAACTTGCATTCCACATACTTTTTAAAGACAGATTTTTATCTTTCATACTTTTCATCCTAAAAGACCAGTGCAGTAATCTCTTTGCAAAATGCTTACATAGTTATCTGAATATTACATTCTTTTCTTAACTCTTAGACAGATTTTTAATAGTTATGATGAGAAAATCACTCTGACTGCTTATGTTCCATGCTGTAGAGTTGTAGTTCATTTGCATTGAAGCTGAAAAACTTTTCAGTTAAAGGAAAAAAATAAAAAATTCTGAAAATAATATAGTTAAATGTCATTATATTCTTCTGCTATTTTGAAAACAGGTTGTTCCTTTAAAAGAAACTGCAGGTCTCACAAAATAAAAAAACATACTTCTGAACTCATTTTGGTCATTTCCAAAATGTAGCTAGAAAACATAACGGAAGTCAGGACTGAGGCAACATCACACTTTGCACCAATTGTGCTTCTTGTGCTACTTCTCAACCTTTTTTCTTGATATTGATTCAAAATCATACATACCATATGTATAACATGAAAGTCATATCATGCTTTATGTCAATCCACTGATACTTCTCATGAGGATTTGCATATTGGTAAGCATGGTTCAGATTTGATAATTTGCAAAGCAGAACTCTAGGCATGGAGCCAAGAAGCTGAACACATACCTTAAACTTGTTCTCCTTTAGAATAGAACAAGAGCAGAGCTTTTTGGAATCCAAATCTATTTTCCTTGCATGTGTTTGTAATGTGTATAATGAGGATGGCAATAAAAGTTACTTTTCTTATCTGGCAAATCCTTTGTTGAGTGATGTTGTGAAAAGAAAGAGGGGTCATTTTCTCCTAACTTAAAAACATATAGGCAGTTATTTTTCCTATTAAATATGAATAAAATGTTTCCTGTGCATCACTTGTGTTCGGTTCCTTCATTCTGACCAGGATGGAATGTCACATTTATTAACACAGTTTAAAGAAAATCTACATTCATGTCTACATTCATGTATTGAATGCCAACTCACAAGATTTACTACAGCTTCATGGGGAAGTAAGTGCTAGAAGATAAACATGTTGAAACTAGCAACTAGCTCCTTCTTTGAATCACTTCGGTTCTATCACGTTTCCTTTGTGAGCTGTAAACAAACTAGCATATGAACCCACTCTGCATCTGGGGTATTCCTCGAGCTCTAAATTGCAGTGGGCTTTTTTCCAATAAAATTTTATCTAGTAGTAGTTCTCTAAAAATGTCAGAAGCTCTGAAAAGTGCACAAGAGAAAGAATTTAAACAATTTTATTTTGTCCAAATTAGTCACTCACTAGCTGGATAAAGAAATAGAGCATCTAATAAAAAATAAGTATTAATTATATCTGTGATTTGTTTTAATTCAATAAAGATTCAGTGTCACTCAACCATGTACTGTCCATAGATTTAATAAGATAGGATCATAAAACCAGATGCAGTCAGAATACTGACTGGAATACAAGAATACAAGTATTTACAGATGATGTGAACTTTTTCAAAATTACATGGATTTAATGAATTTTGCCCGTCCATATTAAATCATTACTTCTAACATCATGTAACTAATTCTCTGTGGAAAGCTTTGACTCAAAACAGATCCATTGTATAGGCAAGCATAAAAAACAATCTATTAATTTAATGTGGCAGCAAAAAATTGAACTAAATTAATACAGAGCCTTGAAAGATGCAAAAATGTATTTGGTCTCACAGTAAGTACTCAGTTTACTGTCCACTGCTGTGGTGGAAAGAATTAACAGAAATGGCTGTCTTAATGTGAATCAATAGGATATTATAGGGAAAAATATTAAACAGATCAGGCAAGAAATAATACGCTTATAGCATGCTTATTGCATCTCTCCTGCTAATATCTATCAAAATGCTTTTAAAATGTAGGAATGGAGGGCGATAAAGAATATCTTTTTCTCTCTTGAGTATGTTCTGCGTAAATGCTTGGAAAGAACAGAAGTTTCCTTCCCTTTTCAAAATGTAAAGTATGGTGGTAAACAAAATAGTAAAACTGAAAGGAGAAGGCTGGCTGAATATGTTGCTGCAATAATCCTCAAGAAATAGTTTGTATAGTATTCTTAAGATTTGTTTTTCAAACTCAGTTATAGGAAGTTATACACTTAAAATTAAGTTTACCAAGTTTACTTCTTTGTTTAGTGGTTAACTGTCAGCTAACAGATTGGTGCCTTTTTTTCCCTCCTTAGGAGCTGTTGGTTGGTGTCAGATGCAAAGTATTTCCTGTGGAGGAATATGCTTTTACTGCTGGCATTCACTTCAGTAGTACATTATTGCAAACATCTGGAGCATAGCAGAAAAACACTGTCTGGATTCTTTCCTAAAGCACCTCAATAAGAATAGTCTCAGCGAGAGAAAAGCCAGATTAAATTAGTAACCCAAACATGGAAAAGGACTAGAGAAGTAATAGCAAGAATACTGAGGTAAAAAATGCAATTCTTTAACCTGCAGACCCACAATGGATTTATAGAGCCTTTATCTCAAAGCCCACTCCAGCTATTGCAATTTAAAAAACTATTTCTCCTATGTCATACACCATAAAGCAAAGGTGAACACTTGAGGCGCTAATCTTAGATTGATGAATTATCTATTGACAGACAATGAATCTCTGCCACTTCATCCTCCACTCCCCAGATTCAAATTATGTTAAAAGCCATGGTGCAAACAAAGAGAAAGAAGCCAGAAACTTAAATGGGAAGGATCCATTACTCACTGACGAGCATTGAGCTAGATTGTGTGAGTGCCAGGTAGTCCCTTGAGGTACTGACTGTTCTCCAGGATAAGGCACAAGAAAACTCTGGTTCTGTCCAGGCCTCGATGGACTGGACCTACAACATTAGAGACCCAAGCAGCCAGGGTCACCAATTAGAATCTTCCAAATTACAGATAAATATTCCTATATTCCCCTTCTAAATTCAGGTAATTACGATTTTAAATCTGTGAGCTTTCCAATGTGCTAATGTTATCTGTTACTCATTTAGACATTAATGCTTTTACACTATGATTTCTTTGTTGGTTCTTATTACTTTAAACAGTATTTTCTATAAAACAGTCTCCTTGTGAATTTCCACCATCAATTTACCTGGAATCTGTTACATCATTTCTTGTAATCTCTCAGGACCTATGACCTATCTTCAAAATGTCAGTTGCACTATTATGCATTCAGATGTTTCATCTAATGCTTCTCTGAGAAGTCATGCCAGGTACTTTCAAAGAAGAAATGTTTTCACTGGATATCCAAATGTCTAACCCACCAGCCTAATTCAAACAAAGTGACATTATTGTTTACCTCAGCTTTGAATTTGTTCCAGAGAATTTGCGATTCTCTGCAGCTGTGCTGGGAAAACTCAGAATTCTGTTTCCCCCTAGGTAAGAACTATTACTAAGAGAAATCTTTAGAATCAAGGGCATGCTATTTGTTTCCTTGAAAATTACCACCAGTCCATTATTAGCTAGTGATTTAGAAAAAGGAACTCTAGAGCCTGTGCGCTGTGGATTATAATCTCATTTGACAAGTAGATAAAAAACAACACAGTGAAAACACATGAAAACCAACACATGAACAACTTTTTCAGGTATTTGAATATCTATTTGCTTTCAAAACAATTGAATAGTTTCTGATATTTTTAGCAAGCATCAGGAAAAAACAGTAGCATCCAGGGGGCAGCCAAAGGCAATTCTATCATACTCTTTTTTTTTTTTTTTTTTTAAACACGATGTAACATTGCAAAATTTAGGAAGAGAATCCAGATTAGAACTAATTTTTCCATTCAAAGATGGGCTGAGCTTTTTTCACAAACCAAGGCTGGTAACTTGATCAATAGAAACCACTTGATTAGTAGGTAACATGTAGCAAGAGAAAAACAGGCTAGTTCAACTTTCAGAAAAGTCCCAATTATTAAATTTCCAACTCATATGCTTGAGCTTTATTACTTGAATGTCTGACCCACAGTCTATAAGCATGGCTTAAAGTGGGAACCAGTTTGGTCTAAACATCTGTAAAATTGTTTTGTGACAGTACTTCAGTATGTCCAGTCTTATCTTTTAGCAGAAATATTCAACTCCTCTTAAAGTCATATCACAAGAGGACTCTGTCTTAAATTCTCTACAATATGTGCTGTTTTTATGACACTCTCATTTGGTTCTGTGGTAATTCAATACCAGACACAGGTTACTGTGTTAAAGAAACCTTAACACAGTAAAACATACACTTCTGTTCCTGAGGTCTCAAATAACACAGTCACTCTAAAATTATATTGCTGAATACTTCTATCTAACCAATAAGTATACCTAAATTAATTTTGCTACAGGTGTAAAGTACCATATACAGTAATCTGCCATATAAATCTCTACTATATGGATTTTTTTAACATAGAAAAATGTTAAATATAACTAGCATTGAATGTTCTTACCTTAGAAGGTCTTATATAGAATGACTTCATTCTGAACATAAATTTTAAAAGTATAGTGAAAAAAAATTCCACATATAATTTACAGTCTGAAAGGTGGTGAAAATCCTGGTTTTATGCATTATTTTGCCAAGGAACAGTAAGCATAGGCTTCTCTGGAATCCAAAGATTAGTAAAGTAAGAACAACCTGAATTTTCTCTCACCCTTGTTATTATTCAATAACTAATATTTAAAGATAAATTTTGAAGTTTTTTACACCATATCAGATTTCATCTAGAGATAAAATGATAAAGATCAGAAGTTTTGATATAAATATGCTTATTTGTGCCTCTCTGATAATTTCTATTACTTTTTCTGTACTTGCAAAATAATTCGTCAATAGTGTGCTTGACAAACCCAGAAAGGCCTGCTTCATTTAATTTACCTTTGTAAATATGTGACTTCAACCTTGTCAGTATTTGAATGAAAAAACATTCAATCAAACAACAAAGAAAGAGCTACAAAGGCAACTTCTTAAAACTCTGCTTGATTTTGCAAATTGTTTGAACTTGTTGATTAAAGTTTCCATAAATATTTTATAGCGCTGACCTTCTGCTTCAGAAGTTACTTAAACTAGAGGCATTGGAAGTGAATACAATCCTAACTCAGTGTAATCTGATAAAATGGATGATCAAGCCAACAGTTAGTCAGTTTAGAGCTAGTTTGGTCTTCCTCAAACTACTACAGGGATAATCTCTTCTTTCTCTATGAAGTTCAAAAGAGTTTTTTTTTCCTTTCTTTGACAGATAGTGGAATCTGCATTCCCATTCCTAAATTTCCATGTCACTATGCCTTCTCCTAAATTCACCCACAAACCCAAGTTGTAGAGAAATTGCTGGGCTGATAACTTGCATTTATGATTTTGGGAAACCAAACATTTTGCTACTGCACAAAGCAAGTAATCTAAGTACAAAGAGAGATTTCTTCTAAAATGATTGCATTTATGTACTCAGTGCAGTTGGTGTAGAAGTCAAGGACTGGAGGTCTCAATGCCAATCAGGTGAAGCAGATTTTTAGGAAAGTGCTTAGACTGGACAGACTGCTCTGTTCTTACATGTTACCCCCAAGTCGAGGCAGATGTTCTTTTATTTTTATGCAGGTTGCATAAGGGAATAATTTATTCCATGGAAGTTCAATCAGTAGGGTGAGAAACAGAAACTGATAACTTTTGCCTTGTTTAAGATTTTTGACACTGACTTCTGTTTTCTGTGACAGGAAGGATGCAATTATTGTGGGTATTTATTGAAGAAGTGAGGAAAAAATGTGTTCCCATTCCCACAATCCTCTCCAATGATCATTTATTCTGAAGTGTTTAAATTTTTATCAAGCCTCGACTTTTATATGATGATGCCTTTTGAAGCTGGTAGGTCTGTTGTTATGGTGCAGGAGTTTATTATAGCTGAAATGTTTTTTGCATGTCATAGACTCTAAGTCTTTGCACTCTCTAAGTTAAGGAGTAAAAGATGAGTATAAACTGTGCAATAAAAAGAGGTAAATGTAAGATATCATCTCTTTGATTTGACATCATCTTGGACAGACCTTTATACATGTTCAGACACAAAGAAAAGAATCTCAAATCAAGGTGCAAAAAATCTCTGTGCAAAATTAACTGCTATGGCTTTCTTATGTACCATTAAGACTAAAGTGACTCAGCTTTGTTTTTCTGCAGCACTGCCAAATCACTGCCAAATCAAGCATTAGAAATCTTGGTAACTTCGTTTCTGATTTTTTTTCTAAAGTATGATAAAACATGAGTCAGTTTTAAGTTCTTATATTTACAATGGCTTTTAATTAGTAATTGTTAAAATATGATGTTTCACTATCATAACTGTTTTAACCCATGGACTACTTCAATTTGTGTGGAAATTAAGCTCTAGAGGAGGGATGAAACATGGGACTTTGAACTCCTAGCAAGAGATTCTGATATATGGGATCAGACCCTCACAAGCTCGGAATGCCTATTTAATTGATGCTTACAGGTTGTCTACTGGCATTTCTAAAGTTTCAAGACAGCTCAGAAACCCCTCAGACCCTCAGTCCATTGAAACGTGCCCTGTGGACTTGGGAACAGGCCTTGTCACACATACTGGATCCTCTGAAACAAAGAGGATCAGCTCCAGAGCTCAGCGAGGCCAAAGGCAGCCTGAGGCCACCTGAGACAAGAATAGACACCCTCTTCTATGGCCTCTTTCCATGGGCCATGCTGGCCCCAGGAGACGCGATGGACTTGCAGGCGGGACTTGAGCACCCAAGGACTCGGATTCTCCCTTCTGGAACAACGCTTCTTATTACTTAAGAACAGGTGCTTAGATTCCTGGCTTTTCCAAGTACAGATGTTTGAAAGGCCACAGATTCACACCTGGCAAATATTCTGAGTGGAAATGACTGAAAATGACTCCTAATGTTTTTGTTACCCTCTTTTCCCTTAGCTTCACTGCTTGGGATTTCTAAAATCCAGGGTTTAGAATTTGCAAGTTATGCAAAACCTCAGCATTGTTTTGCATCAACTCATGTTCAATAGGATAAAATGAACCTGTTTCTTCATGGTCTACTCCAACTAGCATTCCCTGTTAGTGGGTGAACAGTCTAGCATTTGGTCAATTTGCATTTTGAAGATTTTTCCATTAGTGTAAGGAGGATGCACCCTTTAGAAATTATTATATCCTTAAAACTTTAAAATAAGAAACAATGCTTTATGAAATTAAATATATAGTCGTATTTTTGTCAGCTTTCAAATAAGTTGAGTACTATTGCAACTCCCTGATAGGTTCAAAATTTGGGAATAGTCTCTAAATGTGAGAAGAAAGTCTGCCTACCCAATATTCTTTAATATTTAGTTGATTGACACCCTTAGTGAAAGAAATCATAAGAGGACTTAAGCAAATAGAGAACATTGATTCACTTTTTTTAAGCAAGATGCTTTCATTCTTCTGCTTCTGCTCCCCTTTAATGCAAAGCAGTTGACTTGAGGAGAAAAAGCATTGGCTCCCTTATGTGACAAGGTGGGATACTTGAAACTTTTCAATATCCTGGCATGTAGTTCTTTGAAAGATATCCAAAGTACTTGTGTTTTATTCCAGCTGGCATGTAATATACTCCTTCCACTGTCAAAACCTGAAAAGGTTTACTCAGAAAGTGTATAGAATTTTGTGGCATCAGAATCCGTCACTTTTTTTTAACTCTAATGACAGTATTTCTGTCTCCCAAAATTATTTCATTTTTTGGAATTTGTTCCTTTTGACCTTATTCTGATGGAATTTTAAATACTTAAGGAGAATAATAAACCTTGAGGCTGTGTGTGTCCATATTGTAATAATTTTGAGAGATTTTTTTGTGCATTATCTTCAGATGAAATGAGGTAACACATCAAGAAAAAAAAAAGATTCATTATACATATAAATTCTAATCTTCTCTAAAGATTGAATTCATACAACTACAAAGACTAAGTTATGATCTTTAACAGTTTTATTGAATAAGAGCATGTACTTTAGATCAAAATTACTAGCTATCTATGAATGTATTATATCAAATATTGAATACAATATGGAAAAGACTTTTGACTATTAGAAGCAGGTCATTGTCCTAGTCTTGAGGCTGTAAATTCATAATGCTATCTCCTCCTTATGACCTTGGGAGGCTTCCCTGTGAAATGCTGAAGAGCCTTTCTGCAACTCAGACTGACTCCTGGATTCCCTTCCAGAGTTTGTATACCTTGGGTTTGATGTTTCAAAGGATAGGAGGATGAGAACAGAACAAGATTGTCTTTGGAATTATTTTTGATGAAGCATAGTTATCTTAAAGTCTTAGAGAGGTGAAATTCCATTAACATATTAAAATATCTTGCCTTCTGGCTGTCATGCACAGATCAAGTTTCTGTCTGCTGTTAGATTTTCAGAGAACTGCTTCATATAGTGCATTGAATAGAAAGATGTGTATTACAAAGAGGTATAATTGAGGATCTTGTGATTCTTAACCTTTCTAAAGACACCTCCATATTCAACATAAGCAAGAATATATATTTTTCACTTAAGAAGCTGTATCCTTTGAGAGATATTGCTTTTGTCTGCCCTCTGACAAATTTTAGACAGTTAAAGCTGGTGTCTGTGCTTTTTAAAATTTTTCAGGAAAAGAAGATAGGATTTCCTTAGTGAGGACATGATGTTGCAAGCTAAAAAGCTGGCTTGTTTGACCTCAGTGGACAGGGATAACCTGGCAGTAAATGACAGCACCCATGGAGTGTGCTTGCAACACAGACAAGATCTGAATGTGTGCACTCGACCCTCATTGTATGTTTCTGAGAAGCGCATCTGGAAAGTTGCACCTAAATCCTAGGGGCCTACAAGGGTGATCTGCCAGGGCACTGCTGCACTTTGAGCCTTGAAGCAAACTCTGTGAATGCTAAGGAAGGGAAGGAATGAAACTGTTGTCTGATAGAGTAGCTTTGGGAAAAAAGTTGCTGTTTCTGAAGCTACAAATGATAGGACAGTGGACCACTTTAAAATATGAGTATATAGCAAAGTCATTGGGTTTTTCTTCCTGTCACTAATGTCCTGTGTTCATTACCATACTGATTTTAGAAAAATAATTTTGCCTGTTCAGTTTACACCATACAAATTTAGGCTGATTTTAACCAGGAATTTGACAAAATAGTTGCTGTCAACTCCTTTAAAACCCAGGAAGAAATTGAAAGGCATGGCATCTAATCTAAGACCTGCCCCAGAAGGAGATTTGGTATACTTGAACAGAAGTACAGTTCTAATGACAGTAACTTCTCCTATCTCTGGCTGAATGAAAGTGGGATAAGCATCTTGCATATATGCTTTTTTCTCTAAAGTTGTTGAGATTTTGAATTCCTATTTGAGACAAGTACATCTTGGAGCAAATTACTGAATTTATAGCAAGAAGTAGAGAAGACTAATTTCTTCCCAGTTTAACTGTGGAGGACCATCTTCACAAATGCATAGCTATGCCTAGATAGAGAACAGGGAGTTTGAGCACTGAACTCAAATCAGCCATTTCTACAGCCCATTAATGAGCCTTCCTTCAATTTCTGCCATGCTGAGGTTAAATGGTTTTTGCAGACCTTCTCATGATCTTCCACTCCATATTTAAACAAGCTTTATTTTAGATTTCTGGCTAGAATCTTGATTTCAGAAAACTATATCATAAAACACCACACTTACAGAAACAAAATATTTACTAAGTAGATTTAAAGAGGTATCTCAAATTTAAAGTGTTAAATTTAAAACATGATAAAAAAATAATCCTGAAAGCATTAGTACGTCTTTACAGTAATACTTAAATACTTGTGTTATGTCATAAGTGCCAAATAAATAAATAGTTTAAATTCTTGAATTAATAAGAAATGTCTTTTACATTTGAAAGTTCACAGGATATCCATTTCCTTAGGTAAAATATTTTCAGTATTATTGTATAAAATATATATGCTAGTTGAATTCTGATTCAACAAACTGTATATATTCCTTATAAACACATTACACCAGCATATTTCAATAAAAAAGGAATGCATCCTCTTGTCACAAAACAGGGGGTTCCAACAACTCCAGATTTCCTAAATCACACTTAAAATGATTGAAGCCATCTAATTAAAAAAAAAAAAAAGTGGAAAATTAATTTAAGAACACATTTAGTTACACACGTTTGCAATCAAACTGTTGTTTTAAATTACTTAATTAGAACTGTTTGTCATACTTACTGGAAACTAGCGTAATAGTAATGTTGAGACCACAAAAGTCAGAGAGGGATTGAAAGGACTGTGAGGGAAAGGAAAAGAGCAAGTGTTTTAAAATTCCCAGAGTTTAACAGTTCTGGAAAAAATTAATCCTCAATTTCAGTCACACATCCTTGTGTGTGAACACACATATATGTTTTCTAATGGTGAGAATTGTTAATTTGCTTTTTTCATAGTCTTTTATCATCAGTAAACTGTAATTACTAAAACTGGGCTGAGCTATGCTACGTATCTCACAGTGGTATACCACACAAAACAAAGGAAAGACCTACAGTCACTGCCATGGCTTTTCCTCCATGGGATTTTCCACTCGGAGCTTTAGTTACCAACGGCGTTCCTCAGAAGTCCTTCCAAAACATTATGGAAGGGAAATTGATGGAAACATCATGGCATGACAAATTTCAGTAGTGATGCTCAAAAAAAGTTTCTGGAATTCAAATGAAAGTCATTCACTGTGACTTCTGCTGCTACTGCCAGAGCAGGTTTCTCCTTTCAGACATGTTTGAATCCAGGTTCTGACCTGCAGGCTCTCTGCACTCACATTCCTCACTAGCAAGCAGCTCACCTTGTAAGGAATTTTATAAGTTTGCCAGACACAATTTAATTTCTCCACAAACTTTATCAAGGTTTTTCACAATATTTCTCATATTATATTTTCACAATATTTATCAAAATTTATTTGAATAAATTTTATTCAAATGCTTCATCTCATATGTTCCAGATTCAGATGTCATAGTATCAGCATTGATATGGCCATACCACAGAGCCCCACCTCTTCAGACATATCCATTTAGATTCAGAAAAAAACTGAGGTACTGAATAGGTCCTTGGCCTCAGCCTTCGACAGTAAGACTGTTAACTTCAGGGCAATGAGCTCTCTTAGCTGGTAGACAGGGACTGGGAGCAGACTAGACCCCCTGTAACCCAAGAGGAGGTAGGTACTGACCTGCCATTTAGACACTCAGTCTCTGGGAGCAGATGTGGATTCTTCCAAAGGTGTTGAGGTAGCTGGTGGAAGAGCTCATTAAGGCACCCTCCGTTATTTACCATCAGTACTGCTCACTGGGAAGTTCTCAGGTGATGGATGTTTGCCAATGTGGCATGCATCCACATGAAGAGCCAGAGGAGAACATGGGGAGCTACAGGCCTGTTAGCCTGACCTCAGTGCTCAGCAAGGTTATGGAGCAGATTATCTTGATTGTGATCACTCAGCTTGTAGGGGACAACCAAGAGGCCTGCACAGGTTTAGGAAAGGCAGGTCCTCCTTGGCAAACCTGGTCTTCTTTTATGATCAGGTGACCCACCTGGTGGTGAGGGGAAGGCTGTGGATGTTGCCTACCTGGACTTCAGAAAAACCATGGGCACCATTTCCCACAGCATTTACCTGGAAAAGCTGTCAGCCCACAGCTAGGACAGGCATAATATTTGTTGGTTAAAAAACAGAGTGGTGGTGAATATTGCTACATCCACCACTGGTGTCTGACAGAAATCACTGTTGGGCCCAGTCCTGTTTAATATATTTATTGACAAGAAATAATATGGATGAGATGATCAAAAGTATCCTCAGTATGCTCATGGGGAACACTAAGTTGAGTGGGAGTGTTGGTCGGCTGGCTAGTGGGAAGCCTCTGCAGAGGTTTCTGTGCAGGCCAGACTGATGGATGAGGTTCAGCAAGGAAAAGGGCCAGGTCCTACACTTCAGTCACAACAGCTACAGGCTGGGGACAGTGGTCAACAGTGGGTGCCCATGAGCCAGCTGTGTGCCCAGGTGGCCCAGAAGACCAATGAGATCCCGGGTTATACTAAAAATAGCGTGCCAAGAGCAGTGACCATTCCATTTTACTGGGCACTGGATAGACTTCACCTCAAATCATCTGTTCAGTTTTGGGTCCTTCATAACAAGAAAGACATTGAGGTGCTGGAGCAAGTCGAGGCTCAGGGGAGACCTTGCTGCTCTCTGCAGCTGCCTGAAAGGAAGGTGTAGCCACATAGGGATTAGTCTCCTCTTCCAGGCAATGAGTGACACAGTTTCTAGCTATTCCCGGGGAGTTTCAGACTGGACATCAGGAGGAATTTAATCATGCAAAGTTAAAACACTTTAACTTTCCAGGGTGGTGGTGGTTGAGTCCTCATCCCTGGAGATATTAAAGAAAGAACTGGACATGGCATTAAGTGTCATGGTCTAGTTGACAAGGTGGTGATCAGCCAAAGGCTGAATTCAATGGGCTTGGAAGTCTTTTCCAATCTAAATGATTCTGTCATTCTGTGATTCATATTTTCCATTCTAACTCTCAATCCTCTTTTAAAGTAGAATATGAATATAATTAGAGTAAATTAATGAACAAGAAAAATACGTTTATATTTTCCTTGCTCTTACACAGCCCTCTTACATAGAGGGAATACTTGTCTCTAATTTTTTCAGCAGCTGAAGCTCCCACCTTTTCAGACCACTATTACTGTCTTTTGCCAAGACAGATCCCTTCAAGCATGTTCTCACATCAGCATCACATAAGAAAATTTGTGTTTGCTTGTTTTCACAGAGTTTGTGTTCCACAAAATTCTAATGCTATAAAAATTATATGGAAGCTTGATCACATACTGAACTGCATCCAAAGAATCAGTGTATCTCAAAGCATTTTATACATCAAGGAATAATACACTGTAACATGTATTACTAGGGCAGCTCTAAAAGATATTTAGATATTTTAAAAAACAAACTGATGTCTCATGAGGTGCTCATATTCATTGAGAAAACTAAATAACATTGCAGAACATTAAAGAAATATGTGTCTTTTAGAGTCTCGGTAAATACTTACATACTAGAAATTAATGAAAAATGGAAATTTCTTCCCATGAGAAGTTTCACTATAAAGAAGTGCCCTGCAACTAAAGAGAATTCAAAGCCAGGAGTTCCTTTGTTGTTTTTGTGAACTCTTTCTCTTGTACCAGAAATCAAAAGCAGATTCTGTTCCCTTTTCCCCTTCCAATTTTAGTGTCTTTGAAGTAGGTTCACAATCCGTTTGTCTTAAGACCTCTTTAGTGTCACACCAATTAGTCAGATAGACAGATTGAGAGCCGGGAGAAAGCAAACACATAGTTATCACTAAGAATTAAATTCTCCATGCTTTCCTGCGAGACACATTTTCCCTCCTTCCTCTGTAAATGAAAGAGAAGAAAAGAAAAAAAAAAAAAAGGAAAAGTGCAGGCTCTCTTGTGACAGAGTAGAAATTGACAGAGAATTCCCATGTAAATGCAACCTACTTCACTTAAAACTCAATGGTGGGACTTTATGTTTTGAAACTTTATATATTGGTTAACATTTGTCTACTTTTGATTTGATTTGTTTTTTCCCCAAGTGTAAGAATACAAAACAATACACAAGAGTCAACAATCTGGAGCTACAGGTGTCAATAATAAAATGCACACACTTGAAATGATACAGGAAAAACATTAGGAATAGCACAGTCGATATCATTGTAAGTCTCTCTTATGTCCCTTTTTATCAGAAACTGAAGGTGTCTGCCAGATACTGACTAGAATATTTGAATTTTTTTTTAAATAGTATTCAGAATCAATAGTGAGTTTGAATCACAGATGGAGTGAAATAGAGAGCTCTTGTCTCTGTCTTAGTTACATATGTCTTTACTCAAACAGAAACTATGGTTATCATGTCTGTAGTATGGTGTTTTTCCCCTTCAGCACAGTCTTTATATTAAATGCTTCTCTGCTAAGGAGAGATTGTTGTACTCTTTCTCCCTGTCCTCTTCCCTTTAGCCTAAAAAAAAAATCTTCTAAAGTTTACTTTTATTTTTATACCCTCTAGAGAGAGAAGGAATTATATTAGAATTTAAGTGACGGAGAGCATTGGCAAGACTAAATCTGATCTAAAAGGAAGAGGCTTAGGAGAAAAATACTTACAGCATAAAATAAAAAACCCAAACCACTGAAAACGAATAGCAATTTTCAGGATAAAGTTTAATTCTTGTGTTCTCAAAAGCAGAGGTCCTCTCAAGAAACTGGCCATGTTTTTGTCTTTAAGGAATCTATCTGACTCCAAATGAAGCATTTGTTTCTCTGTTTCTGTTTTGATGCAGAAAACACACGACTCCTGTTCAATTCCTGAGTATGAAAAAGGCAAACAGCAGCAGTCTGTTAGGGAAGAGATGATGTCAAATGGAAATCTGTGCTTATTTATTTTTGAGGCTGAGTAGTAGGGGATTTACAAAATGAGGGAAAAAAAATAAGGGGGTTTATGTGTCAGCAGTTGTATAATCTTCCCCCATTATTATGTTTTTTAAAACATCTTCCCCTGTTGCTGCCAGTGCCCCAAGAAGCGTAGCTAGGTAAACAGATGAATATTTTTGAGGAGGTGTTTATGCTCAGTCCAGTGTGCATTTTAAGCTTGAAAATCTTTGGGAGGCCACTGAAGATCATTCAACAAGGAGTTTGGTAGAATTAATGAATAATTGCTGTAATAGTGAGCAGCTAGAGAATATACCAGCTATCCTATGGCCCAGGATCAGAAGCACATATTGATTGGCCTGGGAAAATTTTAATCTTTCCAAATATGATTTTTTTTTTTACTTGATGCTGACTTAAGAGACAATATATTAGCATGCTGTCATTGCACATAAGCTCAGTAAGCTTCAGCAGTGCAATAAATGCCAGGTCTGGCAAACAGAGAGGAGACTTCACTAATATGAAATATGTTGGTCCCTTCTTCTTGTGTCATTTGTGCACTTTGGGATTCATGATTGTTAAAAAGAGGTGGAAAGATGATGTGCTACTAGCACTCCATGTGTATGCCTAGCTGAATCCTAAACTACATCAATTAACAGATTTTTTTCTAATTTTGATGAAGATGCCACATGGAAATGCTTAAAGCTGTGGGTAGATTCTGCAAACATCAAGTACAAGAGAATATTCTAGGTGATTATACGATTATATGTTGATCAAGTAATCAGACATCCTGATCTTTTATTTTAACATGAAAAAAACCCCAAACTTATTGTCTAGGAACTGTCCATTGTATAGTAGGAAACTTAAGACAGAATTATAGTGATTTTAAATGGTCAGTGGAGGACTCTTGCTTATAACATTTTGGGTGGGGGTTTTTTGGGGAAAATAGATACTGAGTATTGAAATTGTAGAGATAGGCCATGGGACTAGCTTTCTGTATATTTCCCAAATTTTCTCTGAAATATCTCTCTCTGCCACCTCTCCCATCCTCATCTTTTTTTTTTTTTTTAAAGAATATTATAATGTACCATTGGCTTTTAGCCAGGAAGTTCTGCTCCTCTGAGAGAGTGCATGGGCACCTGTTGCTGAAATGGATGATAAGCTGCATGTCACTTCTAAGTGAACATGGGAACAGAACAAGCTCAATTCATTATGATCATCCGTGGCAAGCTAAAAAACAATTTTGCATCTTCCTAAATTAAGACCTGAGGCACCAAATTAATCTTACTTCAAATAAATATTCTGCAGAGAAATTAAAGTCCTAGAGTAGACATGTGTTAGTATATGACTCCTTGCTTGTGGATACTTTTTTGTTAACTATTTTGTTTCCAGAAAGATCAGGATAAAAATGAAGAGGGTAGATTTGGAATAAAGAAGCTTTGACGGGACAGATACAACAAACCAGTATGAAATCTTCTGGAAATGGGAAGAGATATATTTGTTTGATGCAGAAATTAAAAAAAAAAAAAAAATCTAAGCTTACAGAACTGATTGAAATCTTTCCACATATTAACAGAAAGCAGAAAAAAAATGCTGTAAAAATATACCAGACTTTATTTCTTATGAAAGATTATTTTTAGAAATGCATTCTAGACACATTTCAAATTGAGCAATATTTTGCAGGAAAGGTACTTTCCATGTGTAATTATCCAGACTCCATTGCTACCAAGACTAGTGAAACATTTTATTTTAAAGTGATAGCAATTGTAAGTTGGCTATCATCCATTGTATTTTAATTTTTGATACATATGCAAAGAGGTCATCAGCGCTCTCCAAACTGAAAGGAAACTTTTTATAAAGAGAACATAACCTGTGATTCTTCATTTAGCTTGTGTTTTCTGCCTTTCTTGGATGGGAAAACTAAGACTTTAGAGCCCACAGAATGGAAGCTGTTATGAAAATATGATATATTACAACTCTGAAACATTCAAAAAATATTTAGCATGGTTATGAATCAGATCTAGCACCTGTTTGCGTCACTTGCTGACTTATTTTAGTTATGTGACTGGGATATTGCAAACAGCACCACATAAAATAAAAATGTTTGTTTGATGGATTGAACAAAATTTAAACTGTTAGAGGGTAAAATTATCCCCACCAACAGGCTGATGAAGCCTTTGTAAACTGCAGTACTGTATTAGAGAAAACATCTGGTACTGCCTTCCAAAAACATCAGATAATGTCCCATTAATGTTTTGTTTTTTGGGGTTTTTTTTCCCTATTGTCTGATTGAAAATAGTATTTTTGACAGAAATAACACTGTGCCCCATTTTGGAGGGAAAAATCAAGCATGCTGTTATCCTAATATTAAATGGAGTCACTGCCAAATGTTTAGTAATTGACTGTTTGACAAAAAGGATTCCCCCAACTTGCCCCAAAATATATGATTTTTGTAATAGTCAAATACCCCATGAGAGAAGGCAGAGAAAGAAAAATAAATAATTATAAATGTTAGTTTCCATTAGGTAAAATGTGGAATTTTTCTTCACATGGCAGTGAAGATATTCAAAGAAAAGCAATGAGCTGTTAGTGATAGGTAGCTCCTGTTCAACCATACAGATATGACAGGACTGGGACAACCCTGTGCTGTGTCCTGTGAGTGAAACCATTTGGTGGCACTATCAAAGTCCTGCACACCAAGACATGAGATCAATCTTTCAGTACAAAGGCAAATTTCTTGGATTGAATCCCTTTTTCCTAAAATATCTGGCTATATTCTGCCCTGAGTATTTCTATGCTGTATTTGCAATAGCACAGTAGGTGTTTATCCCAAACCCAAGAGATATGAACACAGGAAACCAGGGCATCAAAGATATAATAAAGTCAGCTGTACTTGTATCAGTCAGCAACAGAATTACAGTTGTTTTCTTGCTTTAGTACGTATTAGAATGAACGAACTTGTTTCATTTAATCCCTGGCAGAAGCAGAGTTGGCTTTATTGTCAACTATATTAGGCAGATACCTGAATGGGTGTCTTCTAGTAGGTGCTTTTCTACCCTTTCATGTTTAACCTTGCAGAAATCCACATGCTGCAAGTGTACCCTCCAGGCACCTGCTTTGCACGACCTGGCAGTAGTCTACTGCAACTGAAACAGGATTTGGGGCCAGAAAAGCTACTTTCACCTTTCAAACATTGCAAGTCAGATTTTGAACAAGCCTCCTGGTCTATGAATCCTGCACAAAAACAGTTAGAAGATTTACAGTATCTACACCTTAGGTCCTGTGAGTGCCCTGTGCTGTTAAAGTCCCTTCCACATTGCTAAAGGAGTGCACGGTGCAGAATTCTGGTCCAGGGCACAGACCTGCTCTGCTTTTTCCTGCCCTGTAACCTTCATCTGTGTCCTGGGAGCCTGTGTTTCTAGGCCACACACTGAACATGAAGTATATCTTTTTGAGACACGATAGAACTGCATTGTTAGGCTTCTCAAAATGTGTGTAAACCAAATTTGGCTAAGCCTTAGGATCAAGCACAGAAATACAATAAAGAAAAAATGTTTTGAAGTATTTTAAGAAGTAGCTGCACCTTCTTTACCCAGTACAAAAGTCTTTTAAATAACTGTGGGAAGCAAAAGAGATATTTCTGGCAGTAAATGTAATTCTTCTGCTCTGAATATCAAACAATCAGCACTTGAAGTGTTATCTTTGAGTTTAAGAAGGCATAGATTCATTATCAATCTCATCACTTTTTTGAAGTTTTTTTGGTTTTTTGGGTTTTTGGTTTTTTGCTTTTTTTGTATTTCATTTCATCAGAAAATCCATTATTAAAATAAGACAATGGTACTGTCATGTCAAGGTCACAGGTTTGATCCCAGTACAAGCCATTCACTTAAAGTTGGACTTTGTGATCCTTGGGGGTCCCTTCCAACTCAGAATATTTTGTGATTCTCTGATTCTGTGATAGTTATTCCAAAAATAATATCTTCAGTAAAATATGATTCAGCCCATTAAACTACATAGAGCTTACATAAAACTATATTAATCTCTTGGTGCTCTGCACAGAATTACACATTACATGATAACTGTCTTCCTTCTTTCCTAACCCAAAACCCATTTAGGGTCACCTGGGGGCAGTTTTGGGCCCCATAATCCAAAAAAGACAGGTGTCCAAAGGAGGGCAGTGAGGATGGTGCAGAGGAGGGGAAGTTATACAAGGAGTGGCTGAGGTCACTTGGTCTGTTCAGTCTGAAGGAGACTGAGGGGAAACCTCACTGCTGTTATAGCTTCCCTGTGAGGGGAAGAGGAGGGACAGGCACTGACAGAGACAGGACCCAAGGGAACAACCTGAAGTTGTGTCAGAGGATGTTTAGGAGGGATTTAGGAAAAGGTTCTTCCCCCTGAGGGTGGTTGGGCACTGGAACAGGCACCCCAGGGAAGTGGCCACAGCTATACCATGACAGAGCTGAAGAAATGTTTGGACAATGCTCTGGGGTCATGGTGTGCCTCTTTTGGCTTTCCTACGAAGAACCAGGAGTTGGACTTCCATGATCATTGTGGGTGCCTTCCAACTCAGGGTATTCTATTCTGTGATAAGCAATCCTAATTTTAGATATATGTTTTGCATGTCTTCTTGTTTTATCTTCTCACTTGTGAAACGAAACGGCATTATGAAATATGCCATTTCTTTGTCTCTTCTGCTGAAATTTCCATAGTAATTTTACTAGTTAATTTTCTTATTTCTTTGCCTATTTTACTTTCCTGCTGCTCACTGTAAGTATATTTTATTTAAAGAACTCTTTATAGGTGGTTGAAAGATACCCTGTAATTCTACACTCACTCCTTCCTTTTGGCTTTTAACATTTTTATGGCTCCCAATGTTTCCCCTTCCCAGATTGTTTCTGTTACTTAAAAACCTTCTGCTTATTACTTATACTAACTTTTTATATCCTCTAACCACATTGGCCTCTGTTCCCCCATTTCCTGTCAAAGTCTGAAAGGAATGAATTTCTGCTATAAAATCTACAAAATTGGTTCTGTATTTTCCAGTGTTCTGATGGTGACCTCACAGATATTAAAGGATTCAGCAGTAGGACTTGAAACACTTTTCAGTCATCTGCAATGCTAAGAATTTGATTAGATTCACTATCCTCATGAAGCATGTCCCTTTTTTTGCACTATTTTTCTTACAATATAATCTGGCCACATATATACAGTTAAATGTTACTTAAAGAAATGGAAGGAGAAAAATACTTAGGGAACTGTGTGTTATGTGCTTGCTGCAATTCCTGGCTGTGGAGTTAGCAGTGGTGTCAGACTCTCTGAAGCAGCTGATCAGCAGTGTCAGTTCACTATCTCTGTGTGGATAAACTCAGAACAATTCCCTGCTTTCAAGGTTTGTGGTACCCTTTTGATACCTGCTCTGTGTCAGGTTCTGAGATGTAAACCCTCAAAGCAGAACATGCTATACCTTCTGGATCAAAATAATCATGGGTTTAGTTTCCTGGTGGAACTTATCACACATTCAGTATCTTGTTATTTAAAAAGAAAATCTAGGCAAGAAATCTTTTTACTTTTATGTTATTCTTATCTCTTTGGGTTTTTTCATGGATGTTTATTGTGAAAGCATTTATTAGACTGAAGTTAACTTATTGGGGGCTTTTTGAGTGCTATGGTTCACACATTACTCATTTTTGATATTCATTTAATAGAAATAAGAAATTTTATTTTTAATTAAAATTCAAATCACCTTTTTTGGGGTATTTTAAAATTCCATTTTATTCGAATTATCATAATTTCAAGTAAATATCATCACAGCATCTTGGGTGTTTCCTACTTCGTTTCAGTAAATTTTACTTCAATTCAGTGACCAAGAAATAGCTCTGGTCCCAGGTTGCTATGCCAATATTTCACAGAGGGTTTGGAAAATTAAATCTTCCAGTTCAGTTTATTGCTACAGCATCAGCAAATAGTTTCATTCATCTGTGGAGCAGGCATAATCACTGTAAAACATCAGTGTAGATGTGTACAAAAAGCTGGAATTACTGCATTGGTGTTTTGGGAAGTTGAACACAGGTACAATCTTTTCATAGTGTTAGCTAAGAAAGAGGAGTCTCTATGTTTAGAGACTTTTCCACAGTCACTTTCCAAAGCTCAAAACTAGGAAATCCAAGACATAAATATGAGTCTTGACAAAAACAGTCTGAGTTCACCCTCCCTACATGAAAACATCACTAATAGTAGGAGATAAAAATCAGCGCCTGTCAGATTACAACTCTGATATCCTCTGAAATCAGATTCTGAAGGAAGAAACTCTGATAGAAATATAAATTTACATGATGATATACTAGAATGTGACATGGATGCATTTGAGGTGTTGATAAAACCTGAACTATTGTATTAATAAATATGTCTTTAATGAGTAGATGCTCCTGTTCTTATTGCACAGTGACAGAAATTTTACTATGTATGTTTGATTTCCTTTGCTTGAAATAACAGGTGCAATAATGTATCTTTTTGTTGTTGTTGTTTGGATAAATTGTGTCACAAAACTAAATAATTATGCATTAAATTTCCCATGATAAGCAAGAAGCACTTGTTATGTGTATTCGAACAATAATTTAAACACATTAAATATTTATGATTAGTGTGAATGCCCTAAACAGCTATTTGGATAAGTCCCAGAAGCAAAATTTTATCCCTATTTCTGAAAAAATTATTCAGATTAAAAATGAGGAGGGAATTGAATTCCAGCAATAGTTCAGTGTTTCTCTAGTGGCTGGAACTAGATGGTTTTTAAGGTCCCTTCCAACCCAGATAATTCTATTGCTCTATGATTCAGAGCCATCGATCCTTCCTTCCTTTCTGATAAATAGTAAATCAAAGATGCCAGCTGTGAAAATTAAATGGAATATATTCTGGTCTCCAATTTTAAAAATGAAAGAAAGAAAGGAAAAAAGGCAAACAGCAATCATTTGAGAAAGCAGGTCAACAACCACCCTAACATGGGAAGACACAAGCCAAGGAGGTAGAGCTGGGGAGTGACAAGCACCACAAAACTATAGGGTCATAAATATGCAGAGAGAAAAGAATCTTGGAAGAAATACACGTGCACTTGTAAATCCTTTAAAATGATATCTGCAGGTATTTTGGAGAATAATACAGAAGCCTCAGGTTCATCACTCCACATCATCAGATTAATATCTGTATCAAGCTGCTGTGTTTTCAGCATTCACTGTAAGGTGAATGGACCCTATTCCTGTGGAATAATGCATTATTGTGCAATAAGAACAAACTTTTTTTATACCTACTTATCAACAACTGGTTGGAACACCTCTGAGGCATGCTCTTTCAGGTACTTTGGCATATATTCAGGGGAAAAAATGTCATCTGCTTGAAAAAGAAATGTCTTTGTCATTGATTAAAAGGTTTGTAAAACACTCTTCCTCAGAGGATGAATCACATGGCCAAAAATGACTGAAGGACTGAAGAAAATTTTTTAGTTAGGGGCAGCTTCCTCTTTATCCAAAATCATCTCCCTGTCGCACTAATCTAGTCAGGAACAGTTCTGCAACCCATTTGGTTCTAAATAACCTCTACTTTTTCATTAAGAGGGCTGTCAGAAATGACCATGATCCCTAATCTGCAAAAATGTTCTTTATTCCTCTCCAACTCATCCACATAGTTGGCCAGTTTTCTACCCTCCAAAATTACAGCAATAAAACATGTCATTATGAAGAGGGACAAAATTCTCCACATCTGATGCATGAATATCTGATGCTGTTTGCAACCGAGATGAAAGTCCTCTGATGTTGGCTCAGTGACAGTGAAGCTGTGCTATCTAGGCCTCCTGTTGTTGGGGGACAAAACTTACAGGGATATGTCAATATGTAATCCAGCAGCAGGGTTTAGATAAGGCGGCTTAAACCAAACAAATAATAATAATAATTTTAAAATCCCTTAACCTTCCCACTTTTCCTCAAGTATTGCTTCCATTTGCTACTATCAAGAAAGCTTTTAAGATTTCACCCTGGGGTAAATTACCATGCTATCATGAACAACTTAATATCTTTAGTAGAATAAAAAAAGAAATAACAATTTCTTGTTTATAAAAGATGTATATACATCTTTCTCCCTCAAGAAAACAAGAAATCACAAGGTAAAGACAAAGAATCTACTTTCATATTTTTTCAGGACTGTTATGTAAATGTTTCAGTTAACAGAGAAGAATAGTATACAAATATTAATCAGCCATTCAGATTCGTAAAGGGATGTTTCTCTATGCATGAAAAATTATTTTTAAATTGTATTTTCTCAAAAGAACAAAAGCTTGTCTTAATAGGCAATCAAATCAGTGAACTGGAAATCTTTTCCTTTAAAGATTTAACTTTTTTTGAGGTTTGCTGTCTCTGTTTCTGTGCTGGATCACCCTGCTTTTTAAAGAGACAGAGCACTTACTAGGCAATTCAGGAGAGCCGCACAATCTGTATTACAACTCACAAAAGCAGTGCTATAAGCCTTATCCCATGCTAGATATCTGGGAGATGAATAAGATATAAAAAACCCATGATTACCAGTATTATGCACTTCAAAGGCCAGGCTTGAGTAGCTGCAAGGGAACTGTGCATTACTCTCTGAATAATCACCCAGAAAACTATTTGTTCTAGTAATTAATTTGTATTTTCAAAACTCTTGAAAAGTAGGTGGTTTGGGCCTTAGAAAACTGTGAAAACATTTAACAAGTTCAAACAAACATCACAAGAAATAAGAACAAATTAGGATATTTCTCTCTTTTTGCCTCTTCTTCAAAAAGGGTAGATTAGAATGCTTATATAATCTCTAACCTGTAACTCTAAACTCTGTACCCATATTATATTGGGGCAAAATAAATAAATTCCAGATTAAGATAAGGATTATGGCTATAAGAATCAATCAGGTACTAGAGTATGTCAATCTAAGGATTCATCCAGTGGGTTTCATTCCACGATGTAGTAAAAACAACCAGTGCTTGAATGTGCAGTGCTGAACTGCACATATGGCTGAACCATAGCCAGACATGAGCAAATGTTACAGATAGAAAAATCAAGGCTAGATACAGCACCTCACAACTTCCATTTCAGAGCGTATTAACACTAGAGCAAAGTTTAGCAATTGATAGGATAATTTCATAAGAACAAATATGTTGTCTCTTTTCATGTTAGATTCTTAAACATTAATTCAAAACTATTTTATAGGTCTTTATGTACCACTGACATTAGATTTCTAGACCTTTTAAGGTTACACTATCTTCCAGAAAGAGTATCTAAGAGATGGAATACTTTTCCAGTCTTGGGAAATATTCTCAAAGATTCCTTCTCTAAACTGGGATAGTCACAGTCTGAAACTCTCCAATTGCTTTTGTGCCGACAAAAGGCTCATCTTGAAAAAAACCAGAAACCTAACTTAAGATCCCCAAAACTGTGTTGTGTTGGAGTGTTGTGATGCAAACAATATTAAGCCCCTAAATAAAACCCACCCCAAAACAAGCAAATAATCATTTTAATAATTTGATAATTTTCAAGGTGGTATCTACAGGATTTCTATGTTGGTTGAAGATAACAGAGGAATGCACTGTTCAAGAGTACCCTGTGAATTTTCAAGGGAAAGATAATGTTTCTCATCAGCTTGCTGGTACACTACAAGCATTCAGTATTCTCTACCTAGTGAAAATCTCAGATATGATTGTTTAGCAGATTAGAAGCACCTTACTAGATAGGAATGTTGTTATCCCATTTTTCAGTGACATGAACCTCTTGTGGCCAGCAGGCACCCAGTCCTGCTGGGTCAGAATTGAACATAGCTCAACATTCTTTGTTTGCTGAATAAATGCGAGATAAACTGAACTGTCAAAAATAAAGACAGAAGATATAAGCAAAAATTTCCTTTGGAAGTTTTGCACACACTTGGAAGAAGAAATTAGGCCCTTTCTTAATCATTCTCCACTTCAAGTGAAAATTGAAACCATGCCCCTTGCCCCTGCACTACACACAAGTATATATGACAGACTATAATCTCAGTGTGCAGTAATATTAGAATTTTCTTGTATTTCTAAATCATGAGGTGAAAAATTTATTGAAATATGGGACAAAGTGCATGACCTTTTCCTGTGGTCTTGCTGTAGGCTGAGTGAGGTACAAATGACTGGAAACAGGCACACATAGAAAGGCTATTTTATTTTGTACCATCACATTTTCAGACACTTGCCTGCAGGCTGCATGGTTCTCTTTTTAGAGCTCTTGTTTTTAACTTGCTGTACACATATTTTTAACTCATGGTTCTACAAACACAGTTACAGTCTTTGTGCTACAAAATAGTGCCCGAGTAGTGTAGTTAAATATGTCCTCCCCCTTGCAAATGCTTCAAAATCAAGACAGAAATATCAGTAGTATCACATTTTTGAAGCTCAATAATGGAGGGGAAGCCAAACAGGGCATCTTATTACAGAGGTTGCAATTTTGAATTCATAAATATTCAGGTGTTCCTAAACTCTTAGATTTTTTTACAGCTGTATCAGTGTAATCTATTAATCTGAAGTGGGACTTAATGTGCTTAGTGAAACAGGAGGTGTTCATTTACATGAATAACAGTCAACTAAAGAGAAGAAACCCTCAAAACCGGCAAGTATTAAAAAATATATTTATTTAATAGAAGAAGAAAATGCTCATTCTTACACAACAAATCTTCACACTGTTCTTTCAAAGGATGCTGTAGATGAAAATATTGTTTGTGCTGTGGCAGTACTTAGAAGGTTGTTATTGCCTGGCAATTTTATTGTGTTCATCACAAAGTGGTGCTTGGAGGGGTTAATTCAATGACTTTTTGCACTAAGCATGTTTTCAAAGGATGCGTTTGAGCCTCGGATAAAGTAGAGGTATACTAGAAAGAGGGAATGATAAGAACTGATATTATGAGTCAAGTGAAAGTGAGAGTCCATGAAAATGACGGTTGATTGAAAAATGGGAAGGGAAAATGGGAATTACAGGTTTTGGTGCTGAAAAGTTAAAAGAAGCAGATAATGCTAGTGAAATAAGCATAAATTATAGGGTGAAAATAAAAAGATAAGAAATTACTTCTTGTAGCAGAATTCTGCCTCGTTTGTATAAGTAAAGCCACAGAAAAGGTTGCTGCAAAAACTGAAACATAATATGATAAAAGTCTGGAGGAGCGTTTTAGCCATATGGCTACTTGGGAAAGAAATATCCATAACACCCACGTCTGAAGTTATTATACTCACAAAAGCATCAGTTTTTTGAGCACGTTCCAGATTTGAAAATCTAGAAATTGAAGAGGAATGTCACAACCACATTATACATTTGAGTGATAGGCTGGATGGTAGTACCATCAATGCCAATCAAGAAATAGAGAAAGGGAGAGAGAAAAAAAAAGGAAGGTTTTGATTGGACAAGGAGAAGAAGAGATGCTGATCTGCAAGTTGTTGTCATAGAGATATTCACTAAGTTCAGGCTTATATATTAGATCAAATATAGAGAGAAAAATTACAGGAATTGCCTGAAGAACCATTGAATTTCCCTCTGATGTTGCACAGGTAGAGGAACTCTGATAAATACTGAAGATGAATTAGTAGACGACAGAGTACTGCAAGTTAATAAAGGACAAGGAAGACCACAAATAATTTTGGGTAAAAATTAAAACTAGTTTTTAAATTTACCAAAAAGAAACAGTCTTAATAAAAATTGAGGGAAGGTAACTGAAAAAAACCCATAGGGAGCTAAACTGAAGACGTTCCCAAGTGCAGATGTGAAACCTGACGTAGGTATCAGCCAGAGTTTTAAAATAGCTAGTAGATGAAAATAAGTAAGATACTTAGGCCATTATTGTATATTATTTGTACAACACTGATAATATTATCAATGAGGCTCTCTTTCAGAGCAGTTAAAACATATAGGTATGATATAGCATACCAAGTAATAACCACCTCTAAAATTATGCCACCATGGTTGAGCACTCAGTTGAAAAACATTTAGTATGACTCTATCCCAGGTGAAATTAATGAATTAAGTGAAAAAAAATGTAATATAATAGTAGTATATAATATCTAGTTTAAATCTACATCTGTACTATATTACTTTTTTTTTGTAGACTAAATATTATTAGAGATATATTCAGTAGGAAAAAGCCCAACTGGATTGAAGGTCACTGATATTAAAAATGGGTACAGTGTAGTAATTATAGTCAGGAGATAATTGTAGTGTAATATTTTCCAGTAGTCCAGTTTAAAGTCACTGACAGTGATCCAAAATCTAGAAATCTATCAGTTGCAAAACATGTGGAACATATTGCCATAACAATGGTTTCTTAATAACCTACTGATGCTGAAATGATTTTTACATACGTTTTATACTAAACACCCCAGAACTGCAGAGCCAGGAAGACCAAACATTCTGCTATCTCAAGATCCAAGGTCTCCTAGTGGGACGGATTCTGTAAACTAGAGGTTAGCCCACCCCAGCCCCATTATTGGGCTCCCTTGTTAAATATGCTAATGTGTAAGGTCTGAAACTTGTGTATGTGATTGATGGGGGATATTCAATGTGATGCTGTCACCTGGGTGAAGTGATGCATTCAACAGGATCATAACTAAAATACCGAGGTAATGACCCCCAACCCTCTAACTGTGTCTAGCTTCATTTTCCTAAAACTGGAAAAAGGCATCACTACCTGAATTAAATGTACACTGGATATTAATTGTCATGTCCCTATATGTTGACATATCCGAAAAACATGGCTTCACATTCATCAGTGGACAAAAGAAAAGCCTAGAAAATATTGTGCATCACTGGGAATGGTATGGAGAACAAGACAGAATACCATTTTGCTCTGTTAAAGACCTTGCTGCACCAACATTTGAAGTACTCTGTGCAGCTTTGATTTCTGCATCTGAAGAAGGACATAGCACATTTAGAAACATACAGAAACAAAAAAACTAAAATAACCTCAGGATGAAAAAACTTGCCTTGTGAGTTGTTATTTTAATTCTTTATTTAGTCAAAGCATAACATATATATGACCATGACATATGTGATCAAGGTTTACAAAATCGTGAATGCAGGTGAGTGACACGCCCTGACTTACACAATAACTAAGGTTCAGACATTGAAACTGGAAGGAAATCAGTTTAAAACAGTACACAACATCCAAGAAAGTTCTGGATTTTGAATAGAATTTTTGATGAGATATCACCCGGTGGTACATGCATTAGACGAGCCTGTGGAAAATCAGTCCATAAGAGATAACAGGGGCGTAACTTCCAACATCCAAAATGCAACAGCTGTAGGCATTGGCAGAGGTGAGTACCATGGACCACCCAGAATGGCCTGCATTGAGTGGTCCTGGCAAAGGAACAACCTCCCTGTCGCTAGCTAGCGGAATTGCTCTACTTATGTCCAAAATGTGAAGGTTTTTAATTGAACTAATCATGCACTTATGTGGTATCAATGAAATCTAAAAACTGGCTGATTTTTTGTTGTTCTAGCTGTGCTCTACAACTCAAATGTCTATTCTTTATGTCATAGTATCAAAAAGAGCCATATCTAATTGTTTCATATCTCTGATTAACACCAGCATTATCATAACCTGACTCCTGTTTTCTGAACTCTCTGGCTTGATTTCTAGTTGGGTTTGTTAATTGTGGGATTATGCAAAATGGCATAAGTAGAATAGGCATTTGCTAAGCTCACCTTCTGTTACAAACTCATTCTACAGCTCTTGACTCACAAAAAATTGATCAGGAGCACTACAGAAATAGATTGCCACATAATTTCTGATTCCTTTATTAAAGATTTTCCTTAATTTTAAAAAATTGTGAAAAATTTTGAATCTTCATTGATGATATTCAGATATGGTTTGTTTTCTGTTGAGTTTTTTTTACTTCTGCTTTCACAAGGTATTTCTATCTGGTTTCATTTGGCTTCCTTGTTTTTCCAGCTGGACAGCTGATCACAATCTTAACACTAGTTTTACGGAATTTTCTTCTAACATCTATTTATTCCTCCATATCTTATTGCTGATCATTCTGTCAAGCACGCAATAGATCAGCTTTTACAAACTTATTTTCCAGAGATTTAGAAACGATGATTAATCAGGCCAAAACCTTCACTGATATTGTACATTTTTATGGCTATCTACACATAAATAGATATAACTTGATTTTGAAATTATGTAGAAAATAAAACATTCCCTTTCGGTACCTATAAATTGATGCTGAAAATTCTTGTGCATATATTGGTGGTTGCACACAACATAAACTATTAGTCAATCACACTTTATTTGGCTCAGTTTTCTTGAAAAACACTGTAGCTATAAAAAAAAAAGTTAAAGTAACGACTAAGCTGGATATGAAGCGTTATAGTTTAAAAGGCTTAAAAATAAGTTTGGAAGTTTAAATCTTTTCAATTGCACCGAGCATTAAATCACATTCAGTACTCTGCCCCTGTTCTTGGTATTTTCCCCGTGAAGGATTGGCAATTGTCTACAGATGTCTGTAGAAATGCAAGAGTAAAAGGAGGAAAGTTTTTCAGCTTTCTGAATTTTAGATCAAATGCCATCTGGACTAATTTGTGAATCCAGTAACAACGCTTCAGTTCAGCTCAAAACACAGGGAAATATAAAAGAGGGAGTATGGTTATACACAGGAAAGCAATTGACCTATCACTAATTCATGTGCTTTAGGAGCTCTCCAGTATTTCTTATGCGATTCTCTTCAAGAGGTATATTTGATTAAAATGATGCAAAACATTTGTCTTACTGGAAATAAAGTCACAACTTTAAACAAATAACTTTCCCATTTGTCTTCTGATTTTAGGCAGGGAGGAGTTCAGCATGGAGGGTGCTGTGTGCATTGCATCAGCTGTTATGGGACCATATATTGGATCTGCTTGGATGTTGCTACCATCTCTTTAAAATGTCACTTTTATAAAGGCTGTCCTTACTAGTTAGCCCCTAGCCCAACTTTCCCAAACAAATTATGAAGTCAAAACTTTTTGGGCCCTAAATAATAGCTGTACGCTTCCTATCACCATCTGTTTGTTTTGGATACAATGAAATATGTCACGCTTCCAGCAGGTCACATGTGCTTCAGCTGTCAATCTGGCCATAGTAAATTTTTCCTGCAGTTCTAGAAATTACCTAATGAAGCATCCAATTATATTAGGCCACATACATTCACATGCTTTATTTAACATAAATACCTGATAATTTTAAAATTAACTTTAAAATTGAAATATTCAGATGTTGCTTACTGAAACATCAGTTTTGATTGTCCCTGGTTTGTAAAATGCAATGGTAGCCTAAAGAAGAAAAATAATACTCCTTTAACAAATAATTCAGATGAAAACTCTTGCTAATTAGATCCTTATGCCAAGAATGAATCTCAGCCATTTATTAATATGAAAAAAGTAAAAGGTATTCCATGTGAAATGGAAAAGAACATACTTCACAGGAGTTTCAAAAACTGGAATTCCATTTAAAACCTGAATTTCAGCAATACCCAGAGAATGGCTAATAAACTTAAACTTATGGATCTCACTGTGATTTTATCACTGTTTGTGCTGTAAACAAATTCTGTTCTTAATTACAGAAAACAAGCTATTGCAATCAGATGTCAGACATTGCAACTGGGATTTCACTCACATTGCACTATATATAAGCAGTAGTTTATCCAAAGAGATAGGATAAAGACAACATTTTTGAAGGTATTTGGAGGTTGTTATGTCTCTGAGCACTAAAACATCTTTTAAACATCTCTGTTTCATAATATTTCTTTTGTTGTGGAATTGATTGAATTGGTTCTGCGATTCTGATCAGTAATAAAACTTGACAAGACATCTGGGCAGGCTTTGACTGACAACACAGCTCATTACCAATTTACTGAGGGGAAAAAAGTATTTTTCTTTTTTGCCTGAAAATTAAAATTATTTCACAGAATCGATTATGCTGGAAAAGTCCTCTGAGATATCAAGCCAAACTGATGAACTAAACCATTTTGTCAACTAGACCACTAAGTGTCACATCCAGGCTTTTCTAAAACACCATGCCCCTGGGCAGCTCATTCCAACGTTTTACCACCCTTTCTGAGAAGAAATTCCTCCTAACACCCAATGTAAACATCCCCTCATGCAGCTTGTGACTAAAGACAAGAGCAACAGCTATGTTTAGAGGTTTCTGGGGGCCTCAGAAGTGTACACTAGGACTTTATCCAAAATATAGCTGTCTACTAAAATTTCATTTAGCAAATGCCAGGCAGTAATGAGGGCCAAAGCTCAGTAATATGTGTTTCTGGTCCTCAGGAATATTCCCCTCCAAGAAGAGGACATGGTTGAACAGCATCAGATATCTGTCTAGTGCCTTCTCCAGCCTGCAGAGAACTGCTAAAACAGGCAAATTTTTCCATGTATAATTAATATGTGGGTTACTGCTACAACACTTTCTGTTGGTGCACTCAGCCTATGGAGGGAGACATTTACAATTCAATAGGTGATTTAAATGGTCATAATGCATTGAAACCAAAACAAATTACTTCCACTATAGGATTTTTTGAAAAAGTTACATTCTTAGGGCAAACTTCTTCTTGCAAGAGTCAGCAACTTTCAGAGAAGTACTCAAAAATAGGTCAGTGTTTTATATTGCATAGATCTTATTGTTTCCCTCAATTGCGCTCAGAATTACTCTGAAAATACCTAGGCTTTTAGAAGGCAGTGAAAGGCAAAAAGCGAATTTAAAAAAAAAGAAAAAGAAGAACAAGAAGAAAATCTTTAAGAAATAGTTTAGAGGGGAAATCCATAGCCAAGTTAATTAAAAATAATAATTATTATTCTGTTATTTTAAAGAGGGCAAGGTATTAATTTGGTTATAACAGGGTTGTTTGATTTATTCTTTTAACTGATACTCATCCTTCTTCCTATGTATTTTTTTCCATTTCCTGTGCTTTCCAGAAATGCTATTATAAAAATATTAGCTGATTAGCTATGGCAAAGGAGCAGTTTGCATTCTCTTGGTGGCAAAAGTCATGAAAGAAGTCCCTGATGCCTCTTTGCTTCGATCTCTCCTGGTAAGACCAATTAGTTGGAAACCAAGGTTCATAATACAGAAGAAATATCTGGAACAAGGGAGACTTTCTCTAAAATGAGGAGCAGGTTAGAGAACATTTAAAGAAATAGGATGTACTTGGGTTCATGGGACTTGATAGGGTGCATCCCCAAGTCCTGGGTAAGCTGGTCAGTGTATTTCATGGGCCACTCCTTAGTGGCCCATGAAATACACAAAGGAAAAGAATGTTATTTGGAATGGTCAGCTGGGACTTGTGAAGGACAAATCCCCCTTAACTGACCTTATAGGTTTCTATATTGAGTTGACCAAATCAGTGGATGATGGAGAGCAGCAGAGGGTGATTACAGTGCCAATAATCACCAGAATCTGGCACTCAGTTTTCAGTCCCCCTCACTGTCTACTTATGGGGCTAGAAAAGCAACAAAAGGAGGGCTAAGGAGATTTTTAATCTTTTATTGGATGTCATGGAAATCATGATGATAAAGGATGAGGAAAGGACTGATGTACTCAGTACCTTCTTTTCTTCAGTCTTTAATAGTAAGACTAGCTGTCTTAAAGGTATCCAGCCTCTGAGCTGAAAGACAGAGACAGGGAGCAGAATGAAGCCCCACAATCCATGAGGCAATGGTGAATGACTTGCTGTGTCCCTTAGACCACAGAAGGTCATGGGATTCACCCAAAAGCACTGGCAGAAGAGCTCACCAAGCTACTTTCAGTTGTTTATCTACCTGGTCAACCAGGGAGGTCCCAGGTGTCTGGAAGTTGTCGAATCTGACACCCATCTACAAGAATAGTTGGAATGATGATTCAGGGAATTACAGCACTACAGTGCTACTTTGACCTGAGTGCAGGAAAGTTTGTGTGGCAGAATCTCTTGAGTGCCATCAGGCAAAAAGTACAGGGTGACCAAGGGTCATGGTTTCAACAGCACTTCAACATTGTTTTCAACAGCATTCTCCCGGAGAAACTGGCTGTCCGTGTCATGGGCAGGTACACTTTGGATACAATAGAGGCTGAATGGCTGGGCCTGGAGAGTGCTGGTGAATGGAGCTAAACTCAGTTGGTAAGTGGGGCTCCCCAGGGCCCTTTTCTGGGTCCAATCCTGTTTCATATCTTCAGCAACAACTTGGACAAGGGAATCAAGTGCATCCTCAGTAAGTTTGCAGACAGCATCCATCTGGGTGGGAGTGTTGATCTGCTAGAGGGTAGAAAGGCTCTGCAGAAGACAAGCTGGATCTGTGGGCTGAGGAGAACAGCGTGAGGTTCAATACTGTGTTGAGTTCTGCCCTTGGGTCAGAACAACCCCATACAGCACTCAGGCCAGAGAGAGCTGCTCAGCAGAAAGGGACTTGGTGGTAGTGGTTGACAGGCAGCTGGTATGAGCCAGCAGGGTGCCCAAGTGACCTAGATAGCCCACAGAATCCTGGCTTGTACCAGCAATAATGTGTCCAGCAGGATTAATCAGTGATCATTCCCCTGTACTGGGCACTGACAAGGCTGCACCTGGAGTGCTGTGTTCAGTTTTGGACCCCTCACTTCAGAAGGCACAATGAGGTCCTGGAGCATTTCCAGAGAAAGGCAATAGAGCTGATGAAGGATCTGAAACACACATCTTATGAGGAACAGCTAAAGGAAGAGGGGTTATATGACCTCCAAAAAGAAGACTTAAGGAGGACTTTATCACTCTGTACAAATACATTAAGGGAGGTTGTCATGAGCTGGGTGTTGGTCACTTTTGTTAAGTACCAAGTACTGAGGTAAGAAAAAAATATTCTCTGGTTGTTCCAGATGAGGTTTAAATTAGAAATTAGGAAAAATTGCTTAACAGAGAGTTGTAAAACATTGGAATAGATTGCCCAGGGAAATGGTAAACATCTCATAAAAGGTTTAAAAAAAATGTGTGGATATGACACTTAAAGAAACTATTGTGCTAGGTTGATGGTTGGATTTGATTTTTCCAATCATAAAGAGTCTGTGACTCTATAATTTGAAGTCCATCTCCTTGCCAAGAACATTAATTTACAGGAAGCAATGGAGGGAAACCTCTGTCATATTAGAGAGAAAAAGAGCTACACATCCTTCACTAAGTCCTTTGACAAGGGATTCTTCTGAAGATACTCTTGATCTAACATGATCATCAGTAAGGTCTATATTGAGATTTATTATAAACTCTGAATGATTGCATAATTAATCTAAGCACCAATAGGAGGAACCTGAAAGTTGACCCACAGCCAAATCAATTATTTCTCCAAGTACCAATGTATTTTTTGTATTATTTCAATCAGACTCTTCTGCTGGTAATTAGGGGCAATGCCCTTTTAAAAAGATGTAACCACTTTCCTATCTGTACTGTAATAACTGCAATAAAGGAAAGCAATATGAAGATTTTAGTCATGAAGAACTAGCTAAAACTCCTAATTTCATGAGGACTCTAATCATATTTCTAAGCATAATTTCTATTGCATGAGGCGGTGAGCCCATTAAATTCTTCATTCTCACTGGGCTCTGTTACAGAGCACTCCCTGTAAGTGCCAGGGAGTTTTGTATCTGATGCATAAATCTTGTTCATACCCTATGTCTTTGCTTCCTTCTGCTGTAGCATTTGATACCATTTCAAACAAAGATGACAAAATAAAGAAATAGATAATTACATTGTTGCAGAATTCGATAAACATAATGTCTTTCAGAGATGAAATGTTAAACCCATCTGGTTACACCATGGTGCGAAGCAAATGGCTGAAATCAGCCTTTGTTCATGAATTTATTAGGATATTTAATAGCATTAAAGGACTGAAAGTTTTAGCATAATGCTAAATTTGTTACATTTTTTGATACATAATATTCCTGCTCCAATTCTATCCTTAATATCAGATATTTTTCTACATCTACAGTGTTCCCCTGCTGTAATGTTGACTGCACATCTGGTAAAGTCATTGAAGAGAATAGATTTCAAAGCATATGCAGATCCACCATCTGAATAAGCAGATTATTGCACTGGTCAAAGAGGAACTGGTAAAACCACTGCATGAAGGAGCAAGGAAAACACAGGATTGTTAACACAGGAAAAGATTATTGAGTCCAACCATCAAACTAGCACTGTGTTCACCACTGAACTATATCAAGTGCCACATCCACACATTTTTTAAACAGTTCCAGGGGTGGTTGGTATTTACTTCCCTGGGCAGCCTGTTCCAATATCTGCTGGACAATTCCATTTTTAGTGATTAGTGTGTTTATTGTCATGCTTATGAACCAAAGGGATCCAGAATATAATTTTAAAATGCTTTTCCATAAAGCATACAAAAAAATCAAACACAGTCTTTCCTTTGGAAAAAAAATCACAGCTCTGAAAAAGAAAGAGCAAAGTGAATGTAATATAATAATGCAGCATAGTGTGTGACAACAGAAGGTTTGCAGCACAAATTGAAAAATAGAGTCAAGAGTCAACAATGTCAATCATTTCCCAAGACCTGGCGGATTTGAAAAAGAACTGCAACATAATCCTCTATCTATACAGGTTCTTTAACTTCTTGTGAGATGTATAATACATCATGTTCACTGCAGACATGCACTATGGGGAATCAGCTATCAAAATGGAATAAATTTTAACCTTCAAATCAAACCCCTTCTCCCAAAGAGATAAGTATATCCAAAAGGATTAAGTCTGAATTTCAAATCATACAAGAACAAAGAAAAGAAATAGAAAAAAAGAAAACAAATGTTATAATTAATAATCAAAATTAGATGGATATGCAATGTGTAATGTAAACAGTAAACACTGTGGTTTCATGTCCAGTTAAGTGCATGGAAGTTCTTCTACTTTACTGGCAAGTAAATGAGGTTTGAAGCACTATGTGGTTGCATAGGCCTATGCAATAATAATTTGCCCACTTACTTTTATTGTCTTTGTGTATTGGTTTAGGAAAACCACACTTAAACTGCTTTAATTTTTTTTAATATGTTCTATGTAATAAGGATTAATTTACAAATTTCTAAATTTCTAAACAATGAAAATATTATTAAATATTGTCACACAAAGGTCTCTGGCCCAATTCCGACAGCCCCAGCTCACCCCTGTAACAGGGACAATCCTACTACTTAATTTCACCTATTCTCAATATGAAGTAGTGCAATATTCTCTTCCCAAGTGATAAAGAACTGTCAATTTGTATTTTAAAAATTTAACTCTATTACTTAAAATGGGGCTAATATCGTATAGGTCACTCTTGTGTTCCAAATATAAATATTGGTGACTTCATATGTTTACTTTAGTGAGAACACAATTTAATTTTTGTAAACTTTAGTTTTCAGTAAATTGTGTTTAGTTCTTCTACATTCTGATGTACCAAACAGGAATGTTAAATACTCGACAGAAAAAAACTCAAACACACCACTGAAAAGAATCAGTTCGAAAAGACTGCAATAACAGAAGAAAAAATAATCAAGAAAATGCAAAGGAAACAAATAAATTCTTTGGCTGATTATTGCTTTCAAATGGCCATGAAGACTTAAAACATGAGTTGCATAGATTGGGCTCCCCTGCTTAAATCATGACTGGACCCAATAGATCCCATACAGAGAATCAGCTAGGGATCATAAAGAATTCATTGGTTATGTGAGTATATTTAGAGTATCCTGCAGAGTATAATTTCATTATGTGAAGAACAGAAAAGCCAATGTGAAGGATATATTCTTTTCTACAAAGCTGAAAAAATTCATTTTCACGAACTGCTGGTACATGTGCAGAAGTACACCTGGACAAGATTTATTTGATTCCAGCTGCAGAGATTCAGAATAAATTAGCTTACCACTGTGACCTTTTTCTAGGAATCAATTTTTTTCCTTACACATGCATTGGACCAATTTTCTCTTTCTAGGAACTTTCACAAAGAAAGAATCACTGATTTAATAATATGTCAATGAAAAATTAAATTAATTGGAGAAGGCTGCAGGACGACCTAACTTTACTTTGATCTAATCTCCCACACACTACAAAATTTATTTGAAAAAATGCTATGCTGTCTGCTTTTCCAACATGGAAATAAAGTGGAAAACACTGTTCAAGAGTTTTGGAATTGATTGGTTTCTGCAACATTCTTGGGTCCTTAGTTGAATCCAACACCTAAGAAACACAGTCCCTTGACATCCTTGTTTGGATCCAAATAAGTTGTTCCAGCAAGTACAAAATATGAATTTATGTTGCATATTACGTCACTGGTTGTGATTTGCCTTCAGAAAATGGAAGAAACCAAATCAGATCTGTCATCCACAGTAATAGCTTCCAAGGATGCATCTTCCTGACTATGCTACTATCCTCTCTAACTCAGAAATAAACAGAGACAAGATTATGTCAGCAGAAGCAGTACTGCCAGTAGCTGCATAATCACAGTCATCAAAGGAAAACCACAAGAATAAATCGTAATAAAATGGGAGAGAAATGGAACAATTTAGTTTGAATTGAAGGGGGTAGTAAAAATGTATAGATTTCCAGGGACGAATTTCAGAGGGGTCTCAGCATGAGGACATGAATATATGGATAATTCTGGCAGCCCTGAGATTGTTGGATACTAATAGCATATGACAGAAGAAATATAACACTACATACACCCAGTTTTATATCCTGTCCTAAAACAAAAGTGATGCAGCCAAAATCAGAGAATTGTAGAATCATTAAGGTTGGAGAAGGCTTCCAAGATCATCAAGTTCAACCTTTGAACAAACACCACCATATCAACAGAGACCTGAATGCCACACTCTATTGTTGTTTGACTGCTTCCAGGGATGGTGACTTTGCCACCTCCCTGGGCAGGCCATTCTGATATTTGACCACCCATTCAGGGAAGAAATTCTTCCTGTTGTCCAACGTGAACCTCCCATTTTAGAGCTTGAGCCTGCACCCTCTTGTTTTGTCCTTTTTACCTCGGAGAAGAGGCCAACTCCAACATGGCTACAGCCTCCTTCCAGGCAGTTGCAGAGAGCAGTAAGGTCTCCCCTGACCCTCCTTTTCTCCGGGCTAAACACCCCCAGCTTCCTCAGCTGCTATTCACAGTACCTGTGCTCCAGATCCTTCCATAACTCCATTGACCTTCTCTGGACTCCAGCCCCTCAATGTTTTTCTTGTCATGAGGGACCCAAAACTGGACAGAGGACTCAAGGTGTGACCTCACCAGTGCTGAACAAAGTTGAACAGTCATTGCCTTGGCCCTGCTGGCCACTACTAAAGAGGCCAGGATGCCATTGGCCTTCTTGGCCACCTCGCACAGCTGGCTCACCTTCAGCCACTGTCAACCAGCACCTCTAGGTCATTTTCTGCTGGGCAGCTTTCTTGCTGTCCAGCCACTCTGTCCCCAGCCTGCAGCACTGCCTGGGGCTGTTGTGACTGAAGTTCAGGACCCTGCACTTTGCCCTGTTGAACCACATCCAGTTGACCTGGGCCCATTAATTCAGCCTGCAAAGACCTCTCTCTAGATCCCTCTGCCCTCCAGCAGATCAACACTCCTACCAAAACTGGCGTCATCTCCAAAATGCCTGAGGGAGAGCTTGAACCCCTCATCCAGATCACTGATAAAGATTGAAGAGATTTAGCCGCAACACTGAGCCCTCAGGAACACCACTAGCACCTGGCTGCCAGCTGGATGCAGATCCATTCCCCTCCAATCTCTGAGCCCAGCCATCCAGCCAGTTTTTAACTCGGTGAACAGTGCACCTGTCGAATGAATGTTTGGCTAGGCAGGTTTTTGATGTGAATCAAAATGGAAGAATATATTTTATAGTCTTCCTTTTGCTCGCAGTTCAGGCTATCATGTCTCTGTACCAGAACAGATATGAAGCGCTGTAATAATTTACTTTTCATTGCTCAATTTGAATGAAGCAGTATACCCAGCTTGTGGTCACTGATGTGGAATCAAATCCTATGCTGAATTAAATTGTAAGGCTGAGTGCTTTCCTGTGCACACCCTTTACAAACCACAGTCAGGCATAGTTTTACTTTATTTGTAATGCAACTGGTATGAACTCTTTACAAGTGATCAGGGTTCTGCTGAAAAAATTAAAACAACCAAACAATAAAACCTTGGGGGCAATTCAGAAGAAAAACAACCAGCTTATTCTACATTTGCCTAAATATTTACAGAATATGCCTGCTGTGAAAACATGTGTTTAATGTATGGATTATTCTTTTCTAAAAGCCTCTTCTGGGTGTAAAGTACATTAAAAAATAATAGTTCTTCAAACCCAAAAGTAAACAGATACATACAAATAGTGTTCTCAACTTTTTCTTTGCTTCTCTGAGACAAATTCTATTGTCAGCTACAATAATATATGCAAGCCTGAATAAAATTGTCAGATTTAGTATATTTACTGTGGTTATTTACCCATAGAATTCTGCATACATGTAAAACTCAGAAGTTATCCTCTTATTTATTGTAATGCAGTAATTGGGGGAAAGCATTTTTATATTAGATGATTTAATTTTTTGAAAATTCAAACCTGAGGTGATTTTAGTTACTAGAAATCAGAGTAAATTCCAAGAATAGAAAGATAACTTTTCAAAAAGTTGATCTGCTCAGGCCTTTTTAGAATCTGTAGCATTTGACAGTCCTCAAAGATTTCAAAAAGGCAGAGAGATCAGGGTTTGTGCTATTAGTAGCATGTATTCAGAGCATGACAGAATAAAGAACTATATGTACCTGGAATTATGCACAGCTAGTGCGTAATTCTGTTCATGTCATTTGTACATCCTTCTTAAAGGTAACATCATGACTGCGCAAGGAGAAGCATGCTGAAGAATGGGCCAAATATTTCTCCATCTGTACTATATTTATCTAGTGAGCAGCCCTTGTCAAATCACTTGATACTCACATAGACAGTAAAAAATGCTAGAATTCTTTTCCTTTCCAAAAGCAAGGATAAGTCTGAACTTTCACTGATTCTTTGCACTGTTGCATTGAATAGCACACCTGGTAGCTAAATAAGTTGGTTTATTCTGACAAGCTGTATGTAAACACAGTACAGGTATGACATATACTGAGCAGAAAGCAAGGCCTTTACCATCTGAAATGCAGAGACTTAGAAGAATGTCAGGGTTATATCTTTAAAAAGGTTGGAAGTTCTCTTTTCCTGAGTAAGACCACTGTTTATGCAAAATTAACCTCTTCTTAACTGCCAAGGCTTTTAAAAACATTTTTCAGTGGTTTTATTTGCATTCCTGTAAAGAGAATAAAATAATTTCAAGCCCTTTCTTTGAGCAGCAGGCCAAATTAATTGTAAAAGCCAGTGGCACTTACCAGACAGATTAATCAGAGATGTACTTGACTTTGTCTTATGTGGCAAATAAGAAAATTAAAAGCTTTGGAGGTGAAAAGGAAACACTTATTTTGGTTAAAGGTTCTTTCCTCCCGTCAGAATGTAAAAGTTGAATCAACATAAAAATAACCAAACTTCAGATACATACAAAGGTAACAAATCAAAAAGTGCTATGCAAACATACAGACATATTTCAATATGATTTTCAGTAACTAATTTATCTTAATCTCTCAGAATCACAGAATCATCAAAGCTGACGAGACCTTCAAGATCATATAGTTCAGCTGCAATGCAGCACATCCATAACCACCCCTAAAACACATTTCCAAGTGCCATATCCACACACCTCCTGAAACCTTTCAGAGACAGTGGCTCCACCATTTTCCTGGGCAGATTATTCCAGTGCACAGCCTATCTTTCAGCCAAGTTTTTATCTAATATTTACTCTTAAACATTCCCTGGTGAAACATGAGGGCATTTAACCTCCTCCTTTCACTTGAGACATGTGAGAAGAGACTGACCCCCAGCTTGCTGCAACCTCTTTTCAGGTAGTTGTAGAGAGCAATCAGATTCCCCCCAGTTCTCTTTTTCTCCAGGCTAAACAACCCCAGGTCCATCAGCAGCTCTTCACAAGACTTGTGTCCAGACAACATCTCCATTGCCCTCCTCTGGACTTGCTCCAGCATTTCAATGTCCTTTTGAAGTGAAGGGCCCAGAACTGAAGACAGGACTTGAGACGTGGCCACACCAGTGCCAAGAACAGGGAGTAAATCAGTGCCATGGTCATGCTGGCCACACCTTTCTTGATACAGGCCAAGATTCCATTAGCCTTCTTGGCACCTGGGTACATGGATGGCTCATGTGCAGCTGGCCATCAGCCAGCAACCCCCAGGTCTCTTTCTGCTGAGCAGGTCTCAAGCCACTCTTCCCCCAGCCTGTAGCACGGCTGTGATCAAAGTGTAGGACCTGGCACCTGACCTTATTGAACCTCATGAAACTCATGGCCTTGGCCCATCAATCCATCCTCTCCAGATCCCGCTGTAGAGCCTTCCTGCCCTCCAGCAGATCAACACTCCCACCCAACTTAGTGTTGTCTGAAAATGTGCTGAGGGGTTGCTCATCCCCTTTGTCCAGGTTATCAATGAAGATTTTAAACAGGACTGGACTGATACTGGGGAATCTTGCCTGACCTCCAGTCTGACCTCCAGTCAGTTTTAGCTGCCTTCACTGCCACTCTCTGGGCCCAGACATCCAGTCAGCTTTTTAACCCATGACAAAGTGTATCCATTCCCACCATGGACAGCTAGTTTTTCCAGGAGAATGCTGTTGAGAATGGTGTCAGGAACTTTGCTCGGTAAAGTCTAGGTAGAGTGGGATATGTCTAGGTAGGCATACTGGAATTTGTCTAGGTAGACACATCCACAGCCTTTCTGTCATACCCTAGGTGTGTCACTCTGCTCAGAAGGAGATCAGTTGGTCAAGTAGGACTTGGCCTCCCTAAATCTGTTTTGGAGGTACCTGAACCCCTGGCTCCCCCATATGCACCATATGATGGCACTCAGGATAAACTGCTCCATCACCTCCCCCAGCACTGACATAAGTCTGAAAGGACTGTGATTCTCTGGGTTGTCCTTCCATCCTCTTGTATAAATGGGCATTACGCTGGTAATTTCCAGGCAACTGGGACTTCTCCAACTACCCCAAACTGCCAGTAAATGATTGAACGTAATGTTAAAGTAGGGGAACAAACTCACTGCTTTTTTATGTGACTACATTTCTTTCAATGGACTCAGCTGGAGATTATTACAGTGATTAAGTTCTCCTTTGTGACTTGGTGTCAGTAAAAGGAGAGGTTGAATTTACTGCTTATAAATAAATGAAAATTTTAAATATACATAATTATTAAACTATTTGGGGTACGCATGGATTATCATCAGAAAACCTTGAGTGGCAGAATTTACAAAACCGAGCTAATGAAATCTATTTTATTAGCCTGCTTCTCCTAACTGCTTATAATTAAGCAGTCAGATGTTCCCATATTATTCAGTGTGAGCTATTAGTCTTCAGGCTAGGGTAAATTTGTGATACTTTGTTTCCTTGAAGATTATTTTCTAACAAGCAACTTAACATTGAAGAAGGCTGAAATATAAATGCACTATATCTGATGAAAATCATACATTCTTTGCTATATCAGAAGAGGCATACAAAAGAATATGTGCGGAAATTTTCAGAAATGTTTGATTCCACATTGAAAGTGACTGGCCTGAAAATCACTGAATGTAGAAGAGGAAATTGTTATAAACTAATGTGAAAGCAGATTGAGGAACAGAATTTTATATCCTTTTCTTTATTGTGACAAAGACTCCAAGTTTTGACAGGACCCATCAGTAACTCTTGGAACTAATACTATTTCCAGAAGCTGAGCAGACGAAAAAAAATTATTGTCTTTGAAAATATAAAAAAAATAAAACGGAAAGGAACAGCAACTGTATTTAGCCTGATATTTTTAGCCTGTTTCATTAAAGACATTCTAATTTTGTAATAAAATATTAATACCAATCCTACTACAGTGTTGTACTAACACTAATATAATAAATGATGAAACATTGACAAGTCAAAATCCTTTATCTCAGCTTGCTGACACTTTTGCACCCACTAACCCACATTCCAAAGTGTGTAATCTGACTATTTACACCTCAGATAACTTCAAAATTGAGAAAGAGTAGGATTTGGCATTTTTTTCTTCTTTAAACCATGATGATTCATGTGGCATAAAATGGAAGATAATCCTTAGCAGTTGCTCAGAATGAGATATTGTACCTTGCTAAATAATTTCACTCAGTATTTCAGAGGAGAAGTTCCCATTATGAGCTTCTTCTGTCTTGTGTGCGTCAGCAAGTAGGCACCTCATGATTCAGAGCCATTCTCATGTTTTAACCAGGAGAAGAATTTCCCTTGGGACCCTAAGCTTCAGAGCTAATATTGTTGTTTCGGTTTCCATAATAATATACTTCAGGAAGTACCAAAACACAGAAAAAAGAAAACCAGAAAATACCTCTCACTTATTAATTGCTTTCTTGACAGAAACAGTCTTACAAAAATGTAATTTCCTCAGAGAAGTCTGGCTTAGCCTTCACAAAAGGACCAACTAATTCTGATCCTTCCTGTAGCTTTGTTGATTTCTTTTGATGAATATGTAGGAATAGCAATGCTGTACAAGAGCATTATTTTTATTAGCCTTTTTGGTCATGCTTTGTGTGTAAAACGGTAATTTTTATTCATTTTTTGTTGCCAAAGTTTAATTCTAACTGATTTCTGCCTTTATTATGTATGTATTAATTGCCAATGCAGAGTGAGGGATCACAGAAAGAATTTTAGATAAATTGAAAAAGACTCCATGGGAATATTCACTTAATGGTGGTAAAATTCATTTTCAGCTGTATTCAATGTTATCTTAAAAATTAAAAAGTAATAAAATTAGAGAGCAAGGAATTCTTATAATTTGTTGGTCTGTTAAACTGATAATACATTGAGAATCTGACTTGTAAGTGGCTTATTTTATGGTGCAGTGAACTGATGATTCTAGAATGCTTAAATCTGATCCAGAATTCATCATGTTTGAAACTACTGCAGGTTTACAAATCTGACATTGCTAATTAAAATGAAGCATTTTTCTTTACTTGCATGTTTGCTACTATTGGCAAGAGGTGTTACCTGCCTTTCACTTCTTTACGGCTGTATAAGGTTTTGATAGGTCCTGTAATCTGCCTTTATGGGCAATTCTGTACTTCTGTTAAAAAGAAAAGAATTAAGGGAGAGCTGAAATTTTAAGTATTTTTACCAGTCCTGTAAAGAGAGGCACACTTCTTTGTCCCCTGATGCTGAATTGTGTTAGGTGTTGACTCTGACGACTGCTTGAAGTTATGTTTATTTCATGCATCTGCAAAGGATGGAACAGAACCTGACCCTTTTCTACAACTTCGACAACTTGTTGTGAAATGTGCACTCCAGTGAAAGTAAACTAAAAAGGGAAATAGAGCATTTGCATCTTTTGAGAGACTTGTGAAAAATGACTCCACACTGTGGCAATGTGATCTGAAAGTTTATAAGGGTTTTGTATAAACGTGCTTGGTTTTTAGGCTTTGCACAAGGAACCTTGTTGAAGATAAAGGGAGTATCAGATTTTTCTCTCCCTCCCTACCACCTCTAATATTTCTTTCAGGGCTTGCTTGTCTGAAATGATTATGACAATTGAGTTTAACAGTTTAAAGGTCTTTCACCAGTCCAGCAGTCTTGCAATTCCTTAGTTTGTTTCTTTGATTTATTTTTATAACTGTTGCTCCATGATGTAAGAGGAAGTGAAGTTATCTAATCCCACCTTTAACCAAACTAGCATAATTTCCCTCCATCATCTGCAACATCCATTAAAAAAAAAGAAAGGAAAAGAAAAAAAATCCAAAACCTCAAAAACAATTAATCCTTAATATTTTTAACATCCTTAACATATTTTAATATTTTCCACTGCTCTCTAAAAATTCTGTCAGTACACATGTAAATTTTGGTCCTAAAACACCTATGAGTATAAGGATGCTATTATGGAGATGCAAAATTTGCTGTCTACTTGTGCAAGGTAATGCAGGCCCTGCAGGGTAAAAAATGTTTGAATTCTTTTCTCACAGCAGCATAAGCATTGACATCAGGACATTTCAGGTCAAATCAACATAAATATTTGACATGTATAAAGAAAGCTCTCTGTTACTGAGGTGGGAGATTTCAGGCAAGTGTCTCTCCAGTTTTGTAGTCTACATTACCATTACAAGTTCAGTGACACTCATTCAACTTTATGGATTCAAGAATAGAATTAAACACTCAGAGTAAAATAAATAAATCAGAAAAGTTTAGAATAGGAATATTTAGCTACTGCAGTTCTGTCCAAGGGTTGTGTTGTGCAATTCAGTAAATATGAATGAAAGTACAGAAAAGAAAAGCCAATTGGGCAATGTACAAATACCTTTGTATTACTGTAATAGGAACTGACACAACCATTCATTCTTCAAGAGGGATATATAACCCCTGTACCTTTTGGGCTGATATAAAATAGTCAATTTCTTCTACTTCAGTACTCCAGATTTTTTTCTAGATTTTGTGACACCAATAGTCCTTTTAAGAAATACATATGTAGTAATGGCAAGTCACAATTTCCAAAAACTTGTGAGGACATAGTAAACTAGCCTGCGCTGTTATTTTCCAAATGAATTTTAATTCAAGTATCTAACTTATAAACAAAAGGAAAGCTGATACCATTGAAAAAAAACTGGATCATTTGACACTTAACTGTGCTCTTTTTTGGAAGTTTTCTTTTTTTTACCACAAAGCTGCTAGTATTTTGTCTTAATAAAAATGTGATTGAATTTGCCAGTTCCCATACTCTTCTGCTGGGTTTCATCAAATTATGCTGTGCATACTTTAAAAATTAGCCTTTATTTTCCTTTCTATCATCTCCAGAATGAACCTACAGATTTAGTAGGTTCTAGATTTACATTCTAGACCCCAGAGAGGCTGGATAGATGGGCTAAGGGCCATTGCATGAGAATCAGCTTGGTCAAGTACTGGCTACTGCTCCTGGGTCCCACCAGTTCCCCCAGAGACACAAGCATGGGGCAGAGGGACTGGAAAGGGGAAAAGACCTGATAGATTAGATATTTGAAAAAATTCTTCACAGAAAGGGTTGTAAAGCATTGGAACAGTATCTTGGTTTAAGACAATTTATCAGTGGAGCCTGGGAAACAAGTTATCTTCCCTTTGGTTTTAACCACTCACCTTTCACCAATAAGGAGAAGAATGGTGAGAAGTCGGTGAAAAAATAACAGTTTACTAAAAACCAAGCCAGCAATCACCAAGATAACAGTGCTAGATACGAAGGTGCTGAATCATGTGGACTCCTCTGGAACAAAAAAGACAATATGCTTTGAGCCACTCAGCTCAGTGGTGACCATGGTGCTGGTGCATAGGTCAGCAGTCAGACTTGATCATTTTAGGGTTCTATTCCAACCTTAACTAGCCTATGAAGTCTATTAATAATTTTGGTTTTTACATCTGGAATAGTCAGTTCAGCTTTCCTTAAAGCCTTAGTCATAGTGTTCTGAGGTAACAATTGAATGCTAAATTCATCAGCTCCTACCATAACTATCTTGTGCACTCTATTTAGCATTCAGAGAAAATGAGATGGTGATAATGAGAATCATGCAGAATATGTTAATAGCACCTGATAGCACTGAGTTCTGAATTGGACTCATAGATTAAAAATAGAACATAAATACAAATAATTTAAAATGAAATGTAATTATAGATGTAAATCTGTCTTATAAATATAAAGTTTATCTTGGGCTTCATGTCCACAATAAACAACTAAACATTGTTCTCCAGTGCACAAACATGAAAGAAGCCACAACATCCAGCAGAATGAACAATTCACATGCACAATTCTACACAGTCTTGATGTCTTTCTACTTTTCATATCCAAGAATTTGGAAGCCTGCTAGACTAGTAATGAAAGCAGATGCAGCACCAAACACACACAGAAGCTGCAATCCTTGTTCTGGGTGCAGGACAAAAAGAAAGGAAGGAAGATTTACCAGATACTGTGACAAAAAGGGGAGGATAAAGTAAAACTATGTGAAAATGTTTTTTGGAGAAAAAAAAAAGACAGAGAGTGGAAACAGTGTTGTGATATCAAACTAAAAGTTTCTAAACTTCGGATGTGGAGGGCTCCATACAAATCCAGTGAAAGCTAGAATTTCTGTCTTAATCTCTGAAAATATCAATCAAAAGGACAAAAAAATTCTGCCCAATTGTTTCTAAAAAAGTATCTTGCACTTGACATGACGAGTGAGAGGCCATTTAAACTGAAACCTGGTAACCTTAACAAATCAGTTATTTCATATATCCTACAATGTTAGAACTTCTCACTCAGTCTACTGTCAGCCTAATATTGGGTATAGAAGATGACACTGAGAACATACATGTGCAGACACAGTGTACAAGTCTAAGTTGAAAAATACAAATATGATTTATTTCACTTTGATAAAATAATTAGAGCTATTGTGCTTTATTTTAGCTTGATGTTAAAAGCTGACATTGAAAGGGCACTTAGAACTCTAAAAGGGCTTTGACATACATACATTTCCATTTGATCAGTGAGTTACGGATTGAGTCACAAATAGTCAAAAACCCTGCTCTCTGTATTTCAGAGACATTGGCTTCTCAGTCAGTGGAGACCAAATACAATGATCAGATTGTTTGGAATCCTCTTCATGATGCTCTGCTAGTTTTGTGTGCTTTGCTGTAAGGTGCTACACTTCCATAATAGGTAAATGCTTTTGGTGCACTCCTTCCATTGCAGCCAGCTAAAAAAAAGCAAGGAAATATCCTAGCTGCCACGATCATCTGTGCATATTTCACAGAGACAGAGGAAGGCAGGGCCAAGGACAATGAGTCCAAAGCATTAGATTTAGCCTACAGAAAACATGAATTTCAGACAATATCTGTGCAGTGCAGAGGGCTTTGGGAGCAGATAACTCTGTAACTGGGAGCAGACTAAACCAGGCCAGCAGAACAATTGATTCTCCTAAGGAGCTGGAAATATTATTCTAGGCAGATTTCTGCATTAGTATTATTGCATTCCTTGTGGGTTTTGAGCTTGTATTTGGCTTTAGAAAAAATAAGAGCTTTTTCTCAGCAAAGCACTATATAGCACTATGTAAACATACCTATTTTTCCTTTCTACAGAAAACAGTGTGACACCTCTTTTCTACAGTACTCTTAAATCATTGAAAGCTCTTTTCTTATCACTACCAATAATAGCAGGTATTGCTATACTGATAGTAGGTAGAGCTAATAACAACAGGTATACAATTATACACCAGCTATATTTGATCCAAAGGCAGTCCAACGCTAAAGTTTTTTGTACAGACATCTGAAAATCTCTGAATGGATAAGGAAATTAGGAGCATGCTACTAGTTACCAACTCAGCTATGCTGTTTGATATTATCCAGAAACTGCTATTGTTACTGTGGGACAAAATTGATTTATATAAAACAAACTATTATTCACAATTGGTTTTCATATCAATAAGAAAAAGTCAATACATATATCTTTCTGTGTATTTGTCCCCCACTGGCTAGAGACTTGTGTCTCTAGCCCATTCAGACTTGGCACTGCTTCTCTAATTTCTTTCTGGACAACCAATCAGATTTTTTATCATCTGTAGAAAAAAAGAATAGCCCGGGGCAGAGCTCAGCCAGTGGTGTATGAGATCCACAGGAGTGACCACTCTCCACAACTGCCTAAAAGGAGATTTCAGACACGTGGTGGTTGCTCTCTCCTCCTTGGCAATGAATGGCAGATAAGAAGACATAATCTTCCCCAGGGTTGGTTTAAATTGCAGTTTACGAAGAACTTTTTCACAGAAAGGATGATTAGATATTGGATTGGGCTGGTCATGGAGGTGATGGAGTCATTGTCCATGGAGATGTTTAAAGAAAGACTGGATGTGGCACTCAGTGCCATTGTCTGGTTGACGTGGTAGTGTCTGGTCACAGGTTGGACTTGATGATCCCAGAGGTCTTTTCCAGCCTCATTGATTCTGTAATCTTAATATATATATTATAACATAAATTCTTTTTGGCTCCAAAAGTAAGCACTTTGAAGTGTAGTGTTTCTAATATAGTTTCTTCACAAACTCATGATGTAGTTCTGCTGTTCAGGAACATGCAGCAAATTCTGGAAAATCAGAGGTCTTCTGCAATCAGTTAAGCTGAAAAAACCTGGTTCTCCCAAGTTTTTCCCTCTTATTACTCAAATAGGGAAAAAGAAAATAACACTTTGATTTTAAACAGATAGGTCAGCAATGACCATCTCGAACAGTTACACAGGCATAGTTTTGCTATGTGAGAATTTAAAGAAAGTTAAAAAAAAAAAAAAAGATGAATATTGACTTAGCTGCAAGTTTTGATTGGTATGGCCACTGAATTCCTACTTCATCACAGGAATCTAAAACAAAGGCAGCTGGAATTTGTGTGGATTTAGGGACAGTGCCTACCAAATGTAATATTTTCCCCCTTTATTCCAGTCTGCAAAAAGAAAAAAGTACTTCAAGGTCTAAAGTTCAGAACTTAGGAAAATTTTTAAAGTCGTCGTCATCCTTACACAATCTCCTGCTAACAACTAGAAGCAGTAAATATGGCAAAACAAGAGCTACAAAACCAGGGCTGCCAAAAAAATTCTCTAATACCTTTAAGCAGTTTTCATACCAGGTTTCCAATCAAGAATTCACAAATTATGAAGAAAATAATTCCATTAGGCCAATTTACCTTCTAGACCTCCTCTATCTAGTCTTTTATTTTGCAGTTGCATATCAATTTTCTGGAACAGCTCTGATGGAAAATTAGAAGACAGCAAAAAGGAAGAAATTCTTCATGAAATCTCTAGAATGATTGTGGCTTTGGGAGGTTGTTGTTGATTTTTTTTTTTTTCAGGCTTTGTTTATTTTTTATTTATTTTTTTAAACTGGACAAATGGCTGGACAAATTCTCAGTTGAAGGCTCATAACAAAATGAGGGGAAAAAACCCATTGATAAAGTTTCTCAGCTCAGATATCCCCTCTGATAAGGAAGAATGCTGTCTACTGTGAAACTCTCACAATCTAGAGGATTTGACAAATGGATCTCAACATCAAATTTAGAGTTGCATTTGACCATGAATTAGCAAAAAATTATGGTAGTTCAATATGAAATCCACAAGTTTTCCAAGCATGTTCTCCATTTCTCTATGTCCTCTGTAGGGAAGCAAGATATCCAGAAATTAAGTGTGTCTCATCAGTAGTAGGATATTTTGTTATTGTTGTTGGTATGAAAACTAAATAAAAAGACAGACATTTCTATGCAGAATTTTAGTTATTTCAAGCAGTTATAATTGTTTAAAAACTCCTTTAGTAAACATTTTAGAGATATGGTTTTGACAAATCACTTTTAATCACTTTTAGACAATTTAATGGCGACTTGCAGGCTGACCTAATCTTCCCTTACAATGGTTGTCTGGGCAACAAACAGTTTTTTATGCTTCTTGGCAACAGATCCTTTCACAATAATGTACTAGTGTGAAAGACTGTACAAGAATAATTAATATGATAAGTTATTGATTATTTTCTAGATGAAATTTCTCAGGAAGAAGTCTGGGGTTTGTTGTGGATTTTTTACCTGTTTCGTGTTTGTCTTTTTTGTTTGTTTTCCACAAAGGAGCACAAACAACAGCTTCTAAAAATCTGTAGGAAAATTCATAACATTTAAATATTTAATATTTATTTTTTTCAGATACTTAAAGGTCCTAAAGATCTAAGTTCTGCTAGTAACATTCTCTAAGCTCCTGCATTTCATCTTGGAGACGGATTGATGATATCACACTTATTTACCCAAGACCAAATAGTGGAATACATAGTGTTCTGTGTATTTTTCTTCAGGGAAATAATGCAGTATATTCTCTAGGTCATATAATTCACTTGCAGAACTAAAGTGTTGTACTCCTACTTTCCCCACAACATGACAGTTAAGATACCTGTCTAAGATGGAAGAGAAAGACTAAACACAGCAGGCCTTATTTCTGCTGAAGAACATCAAATCCACTTCTTCCACTTCCAAGAGACTGTGCTTCTTAAACCTTCCTTCCAGAAATGTTCCATTCTGTACAAAATACCTGTGCACATAAGGGCTGCTGTACGGATGGGGTGACATTTTTTGTTGCTCTTGTCTGAGTATAAGATTTTCTGTTATTCCTATGCCACCTCTTTCTTTGATCTGACTAATATTTCATTATTCATGCTGTATTATTCCTTGAAGCATATGAAGCTATAAAAGCCTAGGAACCTTAATTAACAGAGGAGCTACAACTGAAAATTGAAGTCTCTCTCCTAGAATACTATATAGTAATTATAGTCTAGGCAAGCCACCTGGAGCGTCAGCCCCTCATGTGTGGGAAGATGTTAAAAAATTAGGTGAAAAAGCGTAGAATAATAGAGCACTGTCCAAGTTTAGCATATTCCATTAAACTGATATCTCACTCAATCTGAATACAAATCTCAAGAAGCATGAGGACCCTGTACCAAATATGCAATAAATGAAACCAGAGATGTACCTGAATTAGAAGATTTTTTTTTCAAAGGGTTATATCTTTGATGTATAATCGAAATATATGCGTTTCCTGAATTATATACTGTCCCAAAATAGTATATACTGACATTAAAAACAACGGGGTACAATTAAAAAACAAACAAACAAACAAACAAACACCAACCAAACAACAACAACAAAACCCCACAAAACAACAAGGGACATTTAAAAACTAGGAATGTAAGATGAAAAATTCAGTCTGTATAAAAGTCATGGAAAATATGAAGGATGTCTGTGGATAAACCTCCAATGTTTAATGTTTCAAAACCAATTAATATCTTTCAAAGCAGTGTACAAGAATACTAAAAGTAACCGAAAATGGCAGTTTTGCCATTAAACTGAATATCTCAGTGACTTTTTAGTCACGTTTCTTCTTGTAGCCTTCTTCCATGACTTTTTTGGCTCACCATGGCTCTGACAGGTACCTCACGTAGGAGGTAGTACAACCAAGCAGATCTACCCAAAGAACACCACTAACCTCATCACCATAACCTAGAAGCAAAGTGCCTTTATTTATCCTTATTCGTGGTTGTAGGAGATTAAATGTGCCTGCAATAAATTATTTCTATCCCTGGTGATTTCTCCTTTGAATATGGTGGGTCATATACTTTAATTCATACACTCCAGCTGTGCAGAGTGCAGTGACCCAGAGCCACCCAACACTGCGGCGAACCTTGAGCATGGGTACAGGAAGGAGGTAGGCTCCAAAATCTCAATTTTCTTTCACTTGGAGGTCACAACTGCAGAGAGTACCTTCCAGCTGTGACTCTCTGGTGTCGTGTAGAATGCAATTGTCATTCACGGGCTTGACCACCCTGGGACTAATTATAAATGAGATGACTCATCTTGATCAGCTTCTGTGTAATAAGGATAAAAATAGGGCCGCTGGTATTACAGTGATAGCAAGCTGATGCAATAACAGCTCTCTGAAATTATTGCATCTGCTAAAATATCCCAGCATTTTCTAGGAGGAAGCAAAAATGTCATCTTAAAAAATGGCATGAGAATGTTTATTTTAAACTCATGAATTACAATAGTTTTCCCAATGGAAATACTAGAAAAAGGCATTTGAGTTCAAAGACAGACAACTCAGCTGTGTAGACTAAAAGGGAGTTGCACAATAGGTGGATGCTATGCACATGGGCTCTGCAAGTCAATTCATGTTTTGTACACCTTAAATTATAAACAGATGTCATCATTAGGTACCTGTTTTAGAAAGTGTTAATAATAAAGAGAATTTCCTCCTCTTCCTGTGTGTTTTCGAAGTGAACTATATTTGGCATTTGGACACAAAAATATGTTTCCCCTAAAATGACAAAGGAGAAGAAGAAATAGAATTATAGAATTTGCTTTTGAGCTTTAAATGGTTTAAAAATACAAGAGCAGCCTTTAGCTGCTAAAACCTATGGATGTGGAAACAGGCAGAGTTTTGACTTCATTACTTAAAAGGAGAGAATCAGATCTATTTTAAAAATGTCTGGAGGGTGAAGAGATGCTTGCCAGATGTAAATGATGTATTTCAAATGCTGCATGATCAACTAAACTCATGTGACCAGTTTAGGGTCTCTATTTCTATTTTTTATCATGAGGAATTTCCACAGTAGCCAATTCATTGGGCCTGTAGTCTCTGAATGCCTGTATGACATGAGATAGTTATTTTCAGATTAAAGGATTCTCAGTCTGAACCACTAGGGCTTGAAGGAAAATTCTGCCTTTGACTGCTAATGTTGTGAAAATGGGAACTAAATGGGTTGTGGATGCCTACATTTCCTAGATGAAATCTATTTCCTACTAGAAACTAGATGTGGACAAAATAATTCCTATAATGTGTTTAAAAAAGAAACAAGGAGAGAAAAACCTATCAATAAGTGAAAGAAAGTTCACATTTCATAAATCCGAAAATGGCAATTTCTGAAAATCAATTCAGTCTGCTCCCTCCTATTTTTAATAAAGTTTATTTCCCTCCCTTATAAAAAGTAGCTGAGATATTTTGCATTATTATGTTTTTATTCTTAGGCCATGATTTCTTACTTAAGAAAGCTCTGTTTGGCTGGACATTAGAAATATTGAAGATATGTCTGTTCTGAACAACTCAATTAGTTTGCTTCCATAGATAGTGTAAAGATAATGACACAAGTTGATACACACTATCCATTTTATTTCTGTTTGGATGGGATTATATCTATCTCTCCTTCCCTCTTTTATTCTCCTTTTACTCTCTCAGTCCTCACATTGTCTCTGTTACCTTTATAATGATACAGGCTACTAGTGTGAAAGATTTTGATCATGTCATGAATGAAGTAAAACGCAAAAACTCCTTTGGAGTTTAGCTAAAGTTGTCTGCTTGCTTGCAAATTGAACTGTTATTTGTGTATGAACAGCAGTCTAGAAACTCTGTGTTGATTTCAAGTACAGATATTTATAGAATTTTGAAATAGCTACTTTGAGGCTGTCTAACTGTATAAGTGAAAAGACGTTGGTGCTTGAAAGTCAAAAGTCTTATAGAATTGTCAGGTGTCTTGTTGAATTGTCTTGTGTTTCAGGAAAGAAGAGGTCGTAAGGCCTAGTCTAAAGAGGAGCTTTAAATGGATAGAAACAAAATACAAATAGTCATATACATTGTGAAAAACATATTGTGTTATTGAGATTACATTTATCTGACAACATGTAGCTTGTGGCCATAATGTAAATCATTAGAAGAGGAAATATCTCCTGGGAGAAAAAGATCTCTCACACAACAATGACATAAACAGAATTGCAGTCTCAGTGGTTTTCGTGAACGTCTGGAACTCATATGTTTATTGTTGAAAATTGCCAAGATCTAAGACTAGAATGTAGGAGGGGGCTAACTTCTATCAGAGAAGAATAGAAGAAATATTAAAGAAATATAATCAAGCAACATCAATGAGTTCTACATAATGTAGAAACATTTTATTTTTGCTTGTACAACAGTTCATTGCTCTAATGCAGTCTAACTGCGAACATTGAACTCTTAATTATAAGACAATAAATGGCAGATGTACTCAAGTATCACCCATCCTCATCAATACCACTAGAAGTTACCACTGACAGATATTATAGATAAGGTGAATTATTTTCTTTTTGTGGTAAACATTAGGAATTTTAAATATGGAGAGTAGCATTGTATAAGGTTTTCTTGTATAATATAGAAAAATATGGCATAAGATTAAGTAATACTTCAGTCCAAAAATTGTTTGAGAAGAAAACTCCACTATGGGATAAATTAAATGAGCAAGAATTGTCATCTTCAGTAAAACTGCTCTACATTACTCTGCCACATCATTTGTATGGCCAACTAAAAACAACCTCACCAAATAATCTAACATGCAGTGGTGATGGTCCTAAAATATATCTCAACCCATAAACAGAGTGAAATCCCCACACTTTTAGATTACTGTGGCATGTTCTCAGCTGTTTCTTGCCAGAGTTATTACTATAGCAGGCATGACATAAAGATACAGTTATAATCTGGATTATAATCTGTTCTGAAATTTGAACCTAGTATTTCTACTTGGTCTCACGTTGATATTGTACTCTTAGAAGCCGAATGAAAAAAGAGCTTAGTGGAAGACATTAATTAGCCAAGCAAACTGCCAAAAAAACCTCCAAAAACCCCTAAACTACAGCATACTATGCCGATGATGTATTTTGAGACAATTTCTGAAAATGCATTGTTTGCTCCTCTTAATAACTTTCTACATTTTTCCAAGAAATGTAGAAAATCAACAGACTGGCTTATAAACTAGGAAAAACCACCAAATTAATGGCTGGTTTTGTTTCTGCTTTGAGATAAGCAGGGGCATATGATCCTGTGACCTTCTAACAACACAGTGTACATAAATAGGAAACACCAATGTTGAAATTTCACATGATTTTCTGTGTCATCACAGCTGTGATACTGACAAAGAAAAAGATGAAGACAAATAAAGCCAAGCACATAATTCCTAATGTCTTATTTATTCATGTGTTCTTGAGGAGGCTCTCATGAGCTAACTGAGAGGCACATATATATGTTTTCCGGGGGGCAGCAAGTAATTCCATTGATTTCTACAAAACTGATTTGTAGTTTTAAAATTGATGACTGAGTTGGGTTCATGCAAGAAAGGAATAAAATGAGTGTGGTGCCTTCATATAACCTCACCTGTCAATTTCAGGGGAGAAAAAAGAAAATAAACACTTCTGCTATGAAAAGGGGGTTTTTAACATTTTTGTATTGGTTTTCCTAATCTGTGGGAAAATTTTCCTAATTTGTGGGGAAAGAGCTCACTTTTTCCTGACTTGAAATGTATATATTAAGATTCACAGAATCACAGAATGAGCTGAGTTGGAAAGGACACACGAAGATCACTAAGTCCAATTCTTTGCCCTGCACAGAGTCACACTACGTGCTTGAGAGCATTGCCCAAGCACTTCTTCAGGCTGGGGCTGTGACCACTTTCCTGTGGAGCGTGTTCCAGTACTTAACCATCCTTTGAGTGAAGAACCTTCTCCTACTATCCAGCTTAAACCTCTCCTCACACAAATTCAGGCCATTTCCTTGAGTCCTGTCACTGTCACCACAGAGAACAGATCAGTGCCTGCCCCTCCTCTTCCCCTCAAAGGGAAGCTGTAACTGCAGTGAGTTTTTCCCTCAGTCTCCTCCAGGCTGAACAGACCAAGTGACCTCAGCCACTCCTCTCACGGCTTCCCCTCAAGGCCCTTCACCACCCTCATGTCCCTCCTTTGGATACTCTCTAACAGCTCAAAGGCCTTTTTTTGTTGTGGCACCCAGACCTGCCCCCAGCACTCCAGGTGAGGCTGCCCCAGTGCAGGGCAGAGCAGGACAATCCCCCTCCTTTGCCCGGCTCGTGATGCTGTGCCTGATGTCCCCCAGGACATGGGTGGCCCTCCTGGCTGCCAGGGCACTGCTGGATCATGTTAAACTTGTCATTGACCAGGTCGAGTTTGGATCAAAGGGTTTATTACAAGTTTTCAATCCCCAAAACAAGGGGCTCACAGGAAAAAAAAATTTAAAAGCAATATTACTGTAATAGTGGTGCAAAACAGAATAATCCAGTTTTTACAACCCTAAACATCTGGAATTCATGTGTTTACTCCTAGGCCAGTAGGAGAGTGCACACATTGTTATATCCAGTTGTTGGCTTTTTTTTTCCTTCATGAAACTGATTACTCCTCACACAAAAGAAAAAAAAAACCAACAAATTAAAGAAATACAAAACTAAAACAGTATTAAGCGTATTAAGTCCAAATTACATCATTAAAACTGAGCATGTTCTTTGGAAAAGAACAATCCTGATTTAAAGATTTCAAGTACTTCTGAATTTATTCTCTGCTTCTTTGTTCCTTTCTGCCTTTTTCATTTCCCCTAAACCCACCAAGGCTGTTAAACAGACCCAGTCCAGAATTTATGTCTTCAAGCAGATACACACTTTATCACTGAAGAGCATTGTAAAACTATAATCATCTGTGAAGACACAATGCATACAGTTAGGAGTGAGCTGCAGTTCTGCAGACTTTCTTTCCATTGCTGAGACTTCCAAGAGTAAGGAGGAATCTTTCTCAGCTATGTCAACCATTAGATGAGAGCTATATTCCTGTTCCTGTTACTCCTAAAAATAATTATTGTAATTTTTTCATTGTCCCAAAATAAGTGCTCCACAGAAACAGGAGGATGAGAACTGTTCATGTAAGCAGAATATACAACTAAAGGAGCATATTAATGTTGCACGGAAGAAGAAACATTCGCATAATTTCCAGAAACTGAAAATGCTAATCAGTTTTAGTAATAGCCACAAGCAAATCAGCTTTTAGGGGAAATAAAAAAGTATACTATTAGTTTTGTTATAATTAAACGCTATTTCTAATGATATCTGTGGTAGTTGGAGGCACACATCTACCAATGTAAGTATTATTTGAAAATAGTAAGGGATATATAAAGCATAAAGCATGTTTTGCAAAATTGTTGTATAATATGAGGTTGTTTCTTTTACTGGCTTAGAGTCTTCTGGAGAGGAATTTGGGTAGAAAGTATGTGTGGTATTAGTCTTCATTCACTTTTTCTGCTGTGATTCAAAAGAGTAGAATTATCTCTGGTTAACAGTGGTGTACAAGCTAGCTGTTACAGGGTACGCAATTCCCAGTGCTGCAAAACCCAGTGGCTAAAGTTGAAACCAAGCCTGGGTGGAGGAAACACTCCAGTGGATGCAATGGAGGATGTTAAAGGAGATACAATCACTCTGAGTAGTCTTTACACAGTTTTTATATATCTGTCGGCCCTGGAGAGCTATTAATGCCATATACTGAACCCTGCATAGCCTAGTGGAACCTACTGAGACTGTTGGGACTGAGCCAGATTTCTGTGGTAAGAACATTTTTAATACCAGGATGTGATCTTATGGCAGAATCCTGCAGTGGGTTGATGGTGGCTGGGTGCCAGGCATCCACCCAATCTGCTATCCTCCACCACTGGACAGGGGAGAGTAAATACAAAGAAAGGTCTATTGGTTGAGATAAGCACCTGGGGAGGTCTAAATGCCCTCGTGGGCAAACCAGACTTGAATTAGATATATTGATTTTATTATGAAAAAAATCGGAGCAGGATAATAAGAAGTAAAAACAAATCTTAAAAACATGTTCCCCACACCCTCTCAGCATCCCAGCTCTACTTCCCCTAGCTGTGCGGGGAGACTGGGAATGCGGATTATGGTCTTCCATTGTTCAGGAAGAGGAGCCCTTCCCCTGCTCCAATGTGGTGTACCTCCTGTAGGAGTCAGTTCTCCATGAGCTTCACCAACGTGAATCCATACCATGGGCAACAGTTCTCCATGAACTGCTTCAAGCTGCCTCCCTTTTCCATGGGGTGCAATCTTTAAGGAAACAGGCTGCTCCAGTGTGGATTCCCCACAGGGTCATAAGTCCTACAAGGAAGCCTGCTCCAGTGTGGGCTTCTCTCCACAGGAGTGCAGGTCCTACCTGGACCTGGCTCCATGATGGGATTCTCATGAGTCCAGTTTCTTTCTTTCAGGAACCCACCTGCCCTGGTGTGGGTCTCCTCCCCAGGCTGCAGGTGGATCTCTGCATCCCTGTTACCTCCACAGCTGCAGGGGCACAGCTGCCTCTCCATGGGCTGCACCAGGGGATGCCAGGTAATCTCAGCTCCAGCACCTGAATCATCTCCTGCCCCTCCTTCTCCACTGACCTTGGTGCCTGCAGGGCTGTTCCGCTCACCCTGGTCTTCTCTTCCTGCAGTTATATCTTCACAATAACCTCCTTTTATCTTCTTAAATATGTTGCCACAGAGGCTTTATTATCATTCCTGCTTGGCCCAGCCTTGGCCAGCAGTGGGTCTGCCCCAGAGCTGTCTGGTATTGGCTGTCTCAGACATGCTATCAAAACCTTGCCATGCAAACCCAATACATAGATTAACATTGACTTAATATGGGATGGATACCGACCTAGTTAATGAAAACAAAAGTAAGGAAAAAGGAACGACACTTCCTTTGTCATTATCCGTATCACAGCCATGTCATCCACTTCTGGATTCCCTAATTAGAAACTTCAAAAGTCAATCCTGCAGTGTATGTGATCTTTAGTATACACGGAAGAACAGGTATTTCTGTATATCCTTCAGCTGAAAAAAGAATTGAAAATTACATTTTTTAATAAACACTAAAGAATTAAATTAATAATTCTCTCTAACAAAGACAAAAAGCCATCAACTGTACTTCATACTCACTTGATGGCATCTTGCTGAACACGAGATACTTCAGCAGCCTAAGCTAAATGACTCAGGAGCATGCATGCAGCACAGAGTTGCAGTACTCTCTTTGATATATTATGAGCTATTAGTATGGAGACAAAAGCTTTTCTGATGAGCAACCAAAGCTACTCAAATAACTTACACTAAAGCCTTCAGCAACAGAAGATATAGAAGTCAATTTCACTAAGAATCCTGTGACTAACATTATAAAAATTTATTTGGAATCTTGCCCTCTGTAGTGAGCACTATAAAATCTGTAAAGATACCCTTTTACAAATGAAAAAACCAAGCAAACAACCTCCCTCCCACAGCAACTAAAACCAAAAAGATATTAGCTCAATAATAACATTTCTAATGAAAAATCATTTCTGAGCTCTCATACTATTTGCTCAACAGAGCAAAAACCAATGGGTTGTCCATGTCCGTGTTTGATAAAACTACTCAGGCCAGCGTTGTCACCAGTTCTTAACCCATTGCCTTTAGCAAAGAAGTGAGCAAACAAACAACAAAATTAGAACTTAATATAATTCTACCCTCCAGTTATGCTAGTCTCAGACAAAGCAAGGAGCTTGATCTGGATACATTTTTTATAATGTGTAAATTGCTTTAACTTAATGAGTTTGAAACCCTCAAGTATCTTTCTAGACAATTGTATCTTGTATGTTAAACACTTTGCCTGAGGCTGAAACAGTCACTGATTTTTGGCTTTTGTAATCTCGTTTGTAAAGGGGTAGGGAGTCATTATGAGCAGTGGAAAAACACTGAGGCGATAGATATGCCTCCACCAGGTAAAGTTTAAACAGAAACATATGGTGAGAAGCTATCAAACAATTTTGTCACCTCAGTGATATATCAGATGACAGCTGTTTGCACAAGGGCCTGACAAAATGCACTACCAGATACAGCATGTCTTTTGGCCGATTAGCAGGCAGAGTTTGGAAAGAGCAAAGCAGAAAGCTTCAAACTAAATAAAACATCTACACCATAGCAATAGTATCTAGTTTGCTATAAGGGTGTGAAACATTGTCATACTATTCATATATATAAAGTTTTAAAATGGGTTTCATCTGCACCATCTGTGTGCCATATTGTGCATGGTATAGCAAATACTGTTTGTAACAATGAAATTTTGAAACATGCTGCTCTTTCAGGAAGTTAAGCAACAATCATCACAGAACAGCTGTGCTAGGCCGACCACACGGCAAGAATGGAGACACCAAAATGCCACTGCAGATGCCAAGTGGTGAGCTGTAGCAATGGATGAGGTAGATAGGCAGAGAAACACAGGAACACAAGCTTGAGTAATATGGATTTCTAGGCAGAAATTAATGTTTACTGTCAACACAGAGGTAACACCAACAACACAGTAGTCTGAGTGTGAGTCTTGGTTTGAGAAGATCAATTCCCTCAATGCAAGAAAAATGCAGTTTACAAAACAGCAATGAGACTAGTGAAAGATGCTCCAGTCTAGGTAGAATAGACTTCCTCTCTTAAATTCCTCTGTCAAGCTTTATATCAAAATATATTATTTCTTCTTTTTCTGTGGCAAGACACTACTTCTCTAAACTAAGTAATTGCTAGTTTACAGGGTTTTAATGTCTTATTCCATGTGGTGTCAAAAAATACATCTGAAATATAACTAACTATTCTTGCTCTTTTAAGGTTCTATGAGAATTAAAATCTCTAAACACATGGTTTATTTTTGGTCCTTAGAGAGCTACGTTCTTATTTTCCATATGGTGCAAGTACTCCAAAGTTAGCCACAAGCCTTTTAAAAATAAATGATTGAACAAGCCTTGCAGACTATTAGAGAGCAAGAGCCATTATCAAACACAAGTCATTTTTTATTTTGGTCTTAAAAGACTTATGATGTTTTAATAAAGTCTTTACAAATTACAGGAAGTATACTGTCTCAAAAGGAAAATATCATTAAGCACAGCCCGTTATGAACTTTATGTTTTGTTTGAGCTCATTAGAAAGCAGGTTGTCATAGAAGCTGAAGTCTTTGATCATGTTTTTCTTTTAACAAATTGTGAGCGCCACAGTTTTTTCCTTCTTATACTCTTCTACTGAGAGCCAGAGCACTATGCAATTATAAATTACGTATGTTTAAGTTTATACAGAATATTACTGTTGTTGAAAGAGAGATTGAAACTGTTAATATGAGCTGCTTACATGAACAATATCCTGGTATCATGAAAAAGAAAAAGGTCTCTGATTTGAGAACAGCCTGGAAAGATAAAGCGTTGAGCAACATTGTATGTTCTCTGAGGAGAAGGCCCTGGCACCTTAGAAGGTGCTGTGTTGCTGGCCGATCCAGTCCACTGTAATGAAAAACACCTTTGTAAAGAGATGTCTTCTCCTAGGGCTTGCAAATCAGACACACATATGCCTCAAATCCAGATGCCTCTACTAAGTTAAACACATTTCTTTATCTAGAAATGAGTCCCAAATCAAGTCCACAAATCAAGTTTACAAATTTAGGGGAGAAGATTTATGTTCCCAGTAAAGGCTTAGATTCTAATTTCACACCTGATTTTCTCCTTAAGAAAACTCAGTGAATCATATTTTTGTGCATGAATTGGAATTTCCTAAATACCAGGTTTGGGGAGTTGACACCCTTTTAACAGAGGCAAATATATCCCACAAATCATCGCACAAAGAAAATCTATTCCCTTTCATGTGACTATATTGAAATATATTGAAACAAAAGTAAACATTTACTCTTCCTTATCCCCCATAATAATAGTAATAAAGCTAGAAACTTCAGAGTATTAAAGGTTCAAGTCCTTCAAAATAGTTCATGTTCTTCAAAACAGTTCATATTTGCCACTTTGCAACCCACTATTTTAAAAAGAATACCAAGCAGAGGAAAATGCTGTTATCAGTTCTCCAAACAAGCTAAATTAGTTTTCATGGCAGAAATGTATCTAGCGATGATTGGCACAGCACTGACAAGGTTACTACAGTATAAGGCAGAATATGCTGGTTTCAAAAGGCTTTTATAAGCCCCTTGTTTCTGGGGTATAGCATCCTAAGCATGATTTTGCATGATTCAAATGCAAAATTTTTAGCATAAATGTGGAAATTACTGTAGAAGTCTTAAATTCTGTTGTTTATCCAAAATTTTCGAAGTAGACAAATATCTTGTCTTACACAAATTTTGATCTCTTCTGTCCTATAGGAAAAGTACCTAAATAACCTCAGGAATATTAGCTAAAATATCCAATCCATTAAAAAAAAAAAAGCCTATTTGTCTGCCTAATTTTCTTTTAGAAGAGCAATCTTCAAAGAGGAGAACCATATTGAACCAAAAGTGGAAAGATGTTCTAATTATATTCAGTCACTGAAGAAACCCAAGCTTTTCTTATTCATGTGCACTTAGCAGGATCATTTCTCTGCTCATTTGCTACAGTTTTTACTTATTAAAAGACATTTTACTGAGACGGCATATATTAAACTTCCCGGCATTTCCATAGGTATTACCTCAGAGGAAGATACGAAGGGAAGGTGACGACCATCTGTTGGTTCATGTTTCTTCTAAGTTAATACTCCTGTTATTGAAAAAATTTTTGTTGGAAAGTCAGAACATGAACAATATTTTTCTTTCTTTCTTTTCAATGTAGCTTCTTTTACAAGGTACACACACCACAAGAGCAGGCCTGTATCTTCTCAGCTGTTTGCCTTCCTTTCAAGTGGTGTGATTTTTTCTCACCATAACTGCAGATGAAGCAGTGTTATCAATTTCATCCCAAAAAAGTCCAATCTCCAGAACTGAAAGCTGTGGGAATTAGGGGCATAAGTGATGAAATTTAGAAACTAACTACTCCATAATTTTCTAACACAAAATCTTATTGCCAAAAAGATATTATTTGTTGTCTTCCAGGGTTACTCACACTCCTCACATATAAAGCATCCACACTACAAAGTACTTTCAGTAGATGCTCTCTGAAAAACAGGATTATCAGCGGCTGCTTTCTGCAGATGATTTTCCTGATTTTACAGAATCCTGGATCCTGTAATCCTTCAACTACCCTGCTCTTCTGCCCTGTCACACTAGACTTTGGAGGATTTAAAGCCCCATCAAAAGCCCTTCATCACCAGCTGGACGAGTGGCATCATGCTGTGGCTGGCTTTGAATTAAGTGTCTGATGGCAAGTTTTTGTTAATGTGCTAGCCAGCAGGCCAAATGGAAGCAATAGCTGCCGAGCTCAGGCTGCAGCTTGTCCCTCTCCATAGCAGTCATTTGGATATCTTTTCCCTACTTATTCAACAGTTTTATGTTATCTCTGTTTTATTTGATGTAAATTAAGGAATATGCAGGATTCAAGGAAAAGTCAAGTTGGCAAGTAGTGCAAGTATTTCTATGTTTTACTATCTCAGGGAATAGATTAACTTTATTTTACTTTGACTACCATTTTTTCAAAATACCTGCTCAGTATTATTGCATCACTATATTTCAAAGACTACTGGGGAGAAACATTTTGAGTACAGGAGCCTGAAGGGTTTAAAACCTTTATGACACCTTAGTCTACAGGTCCCATTCAACTGTTACAATCTCAGGACATATACCTCAGTACATCTGTCTGATTGTTCTACTTGCCTGAAAACATTATAGAGCCGTAACCATATTTAGAGAAAAATATTGCCTTCTGAAGTAATCATTTTCAGTGTGATGTTGTCATTTTAGAAGATGACAAATGTAAATCTTTTCTCCATTAAACGAGTCCAGAATACTTCCATGATAAGAAACCACAAAAATGGTGGGCAGGTTGTTGTGCACTAAGAAGAAATAGCTGGTTGAAGATCATATTGCTCCTTCACAGTAGCTCTCTTGACATTTGTAACTTTGCATGCATCCAAATCCCATTGCATTTTAAAACATCAGTGGAGAGTTGAGAACAAATATTGCCTGTAGCTAGCTCAGGGGTCCCACTGTTTTCAGGCTCCATTCATTATACAACTGTCAGCCAAGCATCGAATCTTCTCTTCAGATCTAAAATTTATTAGAATAATGTTAAGAGATTTGTTGCAAACATAATTTTAGGTGGTTGTTTTCATAAAAAATGCATTCTGCTTTGCACAGATCCTCTTGATTTTTGCCTGGCCTTCTAAATGGTGAATGCTGCCAGTCCTCTTCCCCTCTCTGCCTGCTCCTTCCGATAAACTCTTTTCACACCATGCCCATTAACATCAGGCTACGTAGGAAAAAGTGCACTGAAGGTAGCATCAGACTGTACCTAATAAAGAGATACCTGTATCTTTCTCTTTTGACATGGATATATTTTTTGAAAAATTAAAAACAAAATTGAACAAATTTGACGTGGCTAAAGCATACACAAGAAAGCAAATAAAGACTGAAAATCTGCCTACTTTTCAAAAATGGCATGAAATCTCCCATGATTTTCAAGCGGAATGTTTGCACCCAGGGGATGTAGAAGTAAAAAAAAAGTGGAGCAACTAATCTTTATTCTTTATGAGTGTACATTGCTGTGTAGAAATTAGTAGTACTATTGTGGCAGTATCTTTAACCCCTCATTTTGCACAGACATTTGCACAGAATAATGAAAAAAACCCCAAATCCTGACTTTACTTGCAAGCAGCATATGTGAAAGTTTGATATTTTACTTGTTTTATTTAGAAACAGATGGATAGAAAAGAGAACTTATACAGCATGTGTTTATGGATTAGGCAGGCTAAATTTGGAAGAGAATACAAAATAGGAGAGTTTGAAATAATGTCAATTGCAGCAACAGGTAGAATTTACATTATAGTATCATATTATTATTACTCTTTGTGCAGTACAAAACCATACAAAATGAAGTAATTTTTTCTGTTAGAAGTCTTGGTAACAAGGGTAAATAGAACTTAAAAGCAGAATTTGGATGTAACATGAGATTTTATCTTAGTACTATATTAATTCATCTAGCCACTCTTTCTCAGTCTTCTCAAGAATTTCTAAAGCATTTCAATTATATCCAGTTAATTAGTACACCACGACAGGCAATTAATGAGCTAATGTGTGGCTTTATGCAAACTGGGGAATTAATTATTTCATTCAAATCCTGTTTCTCAGATAACCATGGAATACCATGCCAAAGAGCTTGTTTTATACAGTATAGCTGTCAAGCACGGGTCAAGCACAATCCAGCCCTATACAGATATCAGCACATGTAAAATGAAACTCAGATTTTTTAAACTGAATGTAGTGGAAGCTTCAGGTTAAAAGACATATTAATTGACATATTATCCAGAAAGCTAAAATTTCTAAGAATTTTTGAGGTCCATAAAATTCTTAGAGTTTCTCAGGAATCTGTCATCTGGAGCAAGATCTAGCTTTGAAGTCAGCTTTGCTTTTAACTCTGACTTTAGCAATAGGTTACACTAGAGACCTCAGGATGTGCTTCCAATCTAAGTTATTGCATAATTGTATGATTGAATGGTAGAAGTCTAGTTGGTGTGGATTGTGGTGGGATAGAACTTAAGAAGGAGATATCATAGAAAAATAAGCTTACATTTGTCTAGATGATTACATTTTAATATTTTTAGTCCTACAGGGGTATTTAATATATTAGAGAAAATAAAAGCAAAAAAACTTGAAAATTGTGTGGGTTTAAGGGAATGTAACATGCTGTATGCAAAAACAAATATAATCTCCAATTTATTGTCTTTTTTCTGGAAAAGACCAAAAGCATTCCTTAATGATCTAAAACAAAGGCATAATAAATAAGGAACACAAAATAGAAGGTATATGGCATCAAGGAACTTCCTATGCTTCAGAAAAAAGAGGGAGACAATATCAGAAGGAGGGATAAAAATATTTCTTTAAGATATTCTTCAGCTTTAGGAGAGGCTTTCTAATTGTCAAGATTTTGAACACCGTGGACTATAAAAATCAAAGAACCTAAAATTCTGTATCTGACTCCATATGTCCTGGGTCATATTATTTGATAAAGGAAACATTAGAAAGCAGTGAAAAGAGCAGGAACAAAACAAGGTGCTAATATGCCTTGCTTTTATCCTTTTTGTTCACCCTTCTTTTCAGGAAAATCTTTCCCTTCTTTGCTCAGACTTACCCTGCAGAATGTGCTTCCCATATGTCTGTTAAATATATGACAAGTAGTATACATACATGTCTAGTTTATGAAGACTAGAGGGGGTCTTAAGGATTAAAGGAAACTGAAATTAAAACCACATGCAGTGACTTTTCCATTTACAGATTTCCAAATGGTAATTTAGAAAAAATGGATCCCTTTTCTGTCAAAGAACACCATATTTTATCTTTGATCTTTAGTTTGATTGTAGTGCAGTAGATTAAATTAGCATATGGCCTGCAAGGAAATTTAAATGAAATTTGACTCTTCTCTTTAGTATAAACTTAATTTGGGACATGATTTTTAAAAGTTTCTCAAGGCAACACAACAGAAACATTAGTAAAAATTTCTCTAGATTTTAGGATAGTCAGTTAAGGAGAAATCTCTAAAATGTTAGATTATGGGTATGTGTTGAAATATATCAAGATACATCATAAATCAAAATAAAACTGTTATGATCACAGCTCAAAAATATTTATGTGGCTAACACAGAAACTGATAACTATGTGAATTGGCCTTTCATGTCAAGGTTTTGGAAGTGGAGGGGACTGCAGGGGTGGCATCTGTGAGAAGCTGCTGGAAGTTCTCCCATGTCTGATGGAGAAAGCACTAGCCAGCTCCAAGACAGGCCCACCTCTGTCCAAGGCTGAGCCCATCTGCAGTGGTGGCAGGCCAACAGAGATAAGCAGGGGAAGAAAACCTGCTGAACAAAAACAGCCGGAGAAAAGAGGACTGAGACACAACTCTGACACCCAAGTCAATGGAGAAGAAGGGCAGGAGGTGCTCAGGTGCCAAAGCTGAAGTTGCCCTGCTCACCATGGTGCAGCCCATGGTGAGGCAGCTGTGCCCCTGCAGCCAGAGAGGTCACAGGAATGCAGGGATACACCTGGAGCCCATGGGTGACCCCACACCAGAGCAGGTGGATGCCCAAGGGAGGCTGTGAACCCCTTGGAAAGTCCATAATGGACCAGACTCCTGGCAGTACTTGTGATCCTGCAGGGCAGAGAAGGGGGAAGTGAGGGAAAGCTGAAGAGAAAATCCAGAAAGAAGGGGTGGGTGGGGCACATGTTCACATGCTTTAATATTTAGTTTTATTCATCATTACACTACTCTGAATTGACTGGTTGTAAATTTAACTAATATTCCCCAAGTTTAGTCTATTGTTCCTGTGATCATAATTGATGAGCAATCTCTCCTTGTCCTTCTCTAATCCCATGAGTCCTTTGTTATATTATCTCTCCCCTGTCCTGCTGAGGGGGCTGAAATGATAGGGTGGCTTTGGTGGACACCCACAACCCTATGTCATCTTGTTCAAGGAACAGTAAGTTTCCGCAGAATATTGCAATATCTGGTGGCACACCTCCTCCTCAGACTTCTTTAATATGCAATAGGCTTCTGATCCCTTAGTAAGACAAACCCTAAAGAAACTAATATTTTCAAACCCCATAACATACACCACCATGCTCAGCAATAAAAGCTGGAGCACAGAAGCAGGGGAGTAAGGACGTTCAAAGTGACAACATCAGATTTTTCAAGTCACCCTTACTCACGATGTAGCCTGGCTGTCCTGGAGATGACTGAACACCTGCCTGACTGTGGGAAGTGATGAATGAATTCTGTGTTTCTCTTTGCCTGCATGTGCAGCTCTTGCCTTGCTTGTTAAACTGCTATTGTCTCAACCCATGGGTTTTCTCCTTTTTGCCCTCTGAGTCTCTTCTGTGCCCTGCTGGAGGTGTGAGCGAGCAGCTCCGTGAGGCACAGCTGCCAGCTGGGGTGAAACCACCACAGATATCTGCAATATCTGGAAATATTTAAAAAGCTAAAAATGTAAGTGCAAGAAGACAGCAAAAAGCACTAATGCTGGACAGAATGGCATCATTAGGGAAGTGCACTAATAATTATTACTGTATAATTAGTGTCCCTGGCCAATTTATAAGCGTAAGAATATTTGATATTAAGTTGTCTGTCATGGGTCAGTTAGCAGCCATTAAAATAAAGCTATACAACCAATTTTTCCAGTTTGCCCTCATTATACTAGCAGATCCTTTTATCATCTTGCTACACAGCAGCTTTAAAGAAGTCATTAGGCCTTCCTTTACTTCTGAATGCTGGTCATAATCTTCAATAGTCTAATGTATTTGGGTAATTTCAAGGTACAAGAGAGATATCTTCTTCCAAGAGGACTTTCCATCATTAAAAACTTCAAGAACATCTAAGTTTTCAACCAGAAAAGGTTGAAAAGTACTATAGTACTTGTAATATGTGCATTATATGTGTGGCTGATAATGATGACTGAATTTGAAAACTATAAAGGAACTTGGCAATAATGTATTTTGTGTTTTGACCATATAGTAACATACTTAAAGCACAGAAATCATGGTTTTGCATTTACTTCAAGGCAATTAGAAATCATCTTCCATTTAATTTTAAGTATCTTGCCTCCTTACTTAAATAAAAATCTTATTATGTATTTAAAGTGAATACTTACGTAAGCAAAAGGCTTTAGTGGCAATAATCATCAATTTCATATTGTTGAATTGGTTCAGAACTGTTCCACATTAGCATTTGATTACCATATCATTAAAATGAAACTCGATAAACTACACCATAAAAAAGTGCTCACAGAATAGAATGTGAACTGGCTAATGACTTAAAGATATATTTAGATTCTAGTTGAACTTCATTTGTTATGATTTTTCTTCCTGGTTGAAATTTGGCTCTTTGGCAAGTTGCAATATTCTAAATATTTTTAAAGTATTTAATAGAATTTTCTATAAAAAATAATGTTTCAGAAATTAGAAAAACAGTTTGATATCTAAAAAAAAAAAAAAAAATAGTGTCTGCAATAAAATGAGCTTCCTAACAAGGACTATCTTTTCTTTCATCAAATGACATACTACACATAAGCTTAGTTGAAATACATTGAAATTCAGAGGGCATCTACTTTGATAAAAGCCTTAAATTATATTAATCATATATGCAGAATTGCTTTAATTTTGAAAATACAGAGAGGCATGGAATACATTGCTGTCTGTACTTTGCAGGCAGTTTCCTCCTAGTTTGGATTTAAATGTCACTCGGAATCTTGTTGTTGATACAAATTCTGTTCAGGGGGAAAATCATCATTTTGAATAATACCTATAAAGGTGTGTGTGACTGGCAGGGGCTGATAAAAGCAACCTTTGTGGAGCTCATCATGGGCAAAATCTGCAGCTCACACAGAATGCCACATGTTTCACATCCAGGGTGTTTTATACCCATAAGGTGAGAAAGTTCAAGTATATGAGAGCAAGAAAGAATTACTTCATTATATTGTGTACCTAACTTCAGGCAGCTGTGGTAATCTGACAAATTGCTCGAGCTGTCAGAAGAAAACAAAAATCAGAACCAAAAATCAAATCCTGATGCACAAAGATCTACACATTGTTTTACGTCATAGAGGCCCAAACTCCCTGCTCCCCAGGTGACACTTGCACTGTTAAAGTAGTAGACAGAAGAAAGTATGACTGAAAATCCATTAAACTTAAATGTATACTTCAGTCTTTCACAGTATCCAAAATTATAAAAATATCTTTTAAATTAATGAACTTTACAGTACCTGTAAGAAAAGGAGGAGACTGTATCAATGCCATTTCACTGTGTTCTCTTAAAATAATGTTTTTTCTTGTTCAACTTATTACTCTAAAACTCCCTGAGAGAATCTTCAGGAGAAGAGCATCTGGCTGGTCTGGCTAATTTTGCAGAAATGAGGATTTTTAGAGATAATCTTAGGATCAGTTTTTCAAGTACATAATACATAATACATATTGATCTTAATATGCATATTTTCAGTTGTACACTGCAGAAAACCCAACTTTACTTCCTGTAGTTAAACTATGTAGTAAACCTAGCAGACTGCAGGTTTCTTTTTAAAGTATTTTTTTCCTAAGCACACCTTGTGCTTCATAAGTAAGGAAAAGTGAAAGAAATCCAGTCTCTTGTGCAAATAAAGAGTCTCTTACTTTCAACCCAAAGGCAGAAATGTAATGTTTCATCAGATAAAAAGTCAGTACCCAGCTGTGCAATCTTTCTTCTTTATTGTAAAAGTCTGGGAAGCATTAAAAATCAGATATTAAACTCAAAGGTCTTGACAATGTCAGTTTACTCTTCTTGCTAAAAATAACATGAATTAGGCATATCACATTCAAAAGGAGTATCCTCTTTGACGTCCCTTCTATCCATAAAATTATTTCAATGAAATCTGTACAAAATAACAAACTCTGATATATCTCTACAACTCTGCTGAAACACTCAAGTTATGTCAAAATGACAACACTGTAAGGAAAAAAAACCTTGTATTTGTAGTTATATAAGCTTTATCAGCTCACCTGTTAAAATTTCCACCTTCCCAATTTTTTATTTTTCTGCTGATATTTTCTTTACTATTAAGTACATTTCAGGTTGAACTATGCCATTTGCTGTTGTTTATTGCAAAAAGTAAACTGCCTTTCACTACCAAGAGACTTACATTTTCCATCTACAGATAAGAGTACAATAGTTAAGGGAAACACAGACATTAGTATGTCTACATTAAATCAAAGATCTTCATGATCAAACACAACTGTTATCTTAATTTTGAATAACTTTGGTAGGTATGCTGCTTTGCAAAAGCATAAAATTAAAAAAAATATTCTGAAAGTTGAAATATTCTGAACTCTTATTTAAAAGGAAAAATTCAGCCTCCTATTTCTGAGGTTTTTGACCCCTCAGTCCAACATACCTGCTGCCATGTACGATGCTTTGAAGTCTGTCACACAGCAAACCCAAAATGTGAATTGTGCTCATCTCCAGTGCTGAGAAGGTAGACTACAAGGAATGATATTTAATCCTTTTCACAGTGATCTAAATATGTATCTGCTACACCTACATAAATTAGACCATTTTAGGAACTGGCTAAATTGGGAAGTTATGGAACTGTCTTCCCTTCCTACTACTTAATAATAAACATGCCAGGTTTTGCATTAGAATATTCTTCAATGGTTTAGCACTTTATTTAGCTTTATGAGATAAAAAACCACATCTTTTAATTTTCTTCTCTCCATTCAAGTATATTTGGACCTTTTTCCAATGTGCCTTATCCCCTTTTCAACAACATGAGTGCAATTATATCCAATTTTTGATTTCTCTTTCCACATAAAGAATTAAAAAAGCTCAAGAAATACTTTGGAAAATCTTTTCATAGATCACTTCTAGAAGTGTTTCAAGGGCAGATCCACATTTAAGAGACTCAGAGGTTATATTGAAGTTTTTTCCTGTATCTTAATCTATACCAAGCAAATATATTCTTCCATTAAAGTTATTTGCTTTTAATTCATGAAACTTGATAAGAAGTCAATACATGCTAGGCATTAACCATGGTGTGCAAACAGAATGAGTTTGTGAGTCTTCCAGTTAGACACATTTCTGTATCTAAATAGCCATGTTCATGTAAAGGAAAATTGCATTTTACAAATTTGTTAAATCTTTATAAACATTTTCAAAAGGAATAAATTAAGGTCATTAATACAATTTATTTAACTTGTGTGGTGGGCTGACCTTGGCTGGCAGGCAGGTATCCACCAAGCAGTTATATAATTTCTCCTGAATCTACAGAAAAAGGGAAAAAAAATAAGATGAAAACGGTAGTCAATCAAGATAAGAATAGGGAGAAACACACCAAGTATCCTGTTGGGCAAAGCAGACTCAGCGTGGGGAAAATTAATTCAATTTAGTGACAATTCATCACAGAATAGTGTCAATAACTCACAGAAAGTGAGTAGTAAAAACAGAACCAAAACCACCTTCCCTCCACTCCTTCTTCCCAGATGCAATTTCTGCTTTTTGTATCTCAGAATCAGTGTAGGGCACAGAGAATGTGGATTTCCCCATTCTGATCATAATCCTTCATCTCTGCCATTTGTATTTCCTCATGCTCTTCCACTGCTCCAGGTCAGAATTTCTGAAGGATAAGAGACTGTCGTTCACAAACCTCTCCTGCATTAATCCTCCCCATAGACAATTCCTCAGGAACTACACCATTATAGGTCCTTTCCACGGATACAGCCTTCAGGAATGATCTAGTCCTCTCCATGGGACAGAAGACAGCTTCTGAATGAGCTCTCCACAGGTTTCAGCTTTGCTCAGGGCATGTCCACCTGCTATGTCCCCCACGGGAGGCACTGTGGATTTTTGCTGTCATGCTGTCTTCGTGGGCTGCAGAGCAATAATCTGCTTCCCCATGGTCTGCCCTCTGCTGCAGAGGTGTGTCTGCTCCTGGAGCACAGCCTCCCCCTCCTTCTTCCTTGGCTTTGGCCTCTGTGGGGCTTTTTCTCCCCCATGTTCTCATTCTTCTCTCCCAGCTGCTCTTGTGAAGCATTTTTTACCCTTTCTTAAATACGTTATCCCGGTGGTGCTGTCAGCATCACTGATGGTCTCAGCTACAGCCAGTGGCAGCACTGTCTCTGAGCCAGCTGGACTTGATTCTGTCTGACATGGGGACAGCTGCTGGTGTCACTTCACAGAAGCCACCCCTGTGGCCCCTCTGCTATCAAAACCTTGCCACATAAATCCAGTAAAACTTTCAAAAGACCTTTGGCAACGTCCTTGACAGGCTACAAAAAAATTATGTAGCCACAAGATTAGAGGCAAAGAATTGATATGGCTCAGGAACTGACTTGGAGTCAGGAAACAAATATTAAATGACCTATTTTTATAAAAAAATAATTTGCTGCAAAATACAAAAGATCAATAGCAGAGCATCTGGGGATTCTGTTTATTCTGTACTGTTCGTTATCTTTATTAATGTTCTGGAAAATGAATTAGCAATGAGGTAAAAATATGCAGATGGTACTAAGTTATTTTTTTGGCCAAGATTATAGAGGAACATTAGGAAATTCTGTGAATTATATACAAAGTTAGATACACTGGTAATATGTCATCAAATAAACAGCCAAGTTGATTAAAAAACCTACAAACAAATTAAAAAACCTACTTTCCACTGAAGAGGAAAATACCTCTTGTGTGGTCCTAAGTTACCTGTACCATTGGAAGAAATAGTTTTAATAGTCACAGCTCAGTAGTGATAACCTCAGTTTCATAACCAGTTACAGTCAAAACTAAATCACTATAAATAAAGGCAGCATATGGAATTGTATACAGTATATAAAATTTTAATATCTATAAATAATTAATACAATATTATATAATAATTTTAAAGCTCAAGAAGTTTAATAGTTTCAAGCAGCTCAGAGAAGGAACAGACTTACACATGTAGTGAAAGATTTCAAACAAAATAACATACTGAAAAAAATTATGCTGATAATATCTATGAAAATGCTTGTCAGAAGGTAAATGGAGAGATTCTGTTCTAACACAAAATGGATCTCAATTCAAAATTTATTTTCAAAAGTAAATTCAAAATGAACAATAACCTAAGAAGTTAATTGTCCAAGCATGTCATGAAGATCAAGAATATTGCAATCTTCAAAGGAAAGGGATTTTTTACAGACAACAGATATAACCAAAACTATAACAGTCAGAATATCAAATTCTGAGTAAATGGAACCTCTTAGATCAAGGTTTAAACTTCAACCCGATTAAAGGCAATTATGAAAATACCTAAGGTTATCCTTTTAATTTTAGTGAGGCTATTACACTCTCAGGTACTGAAACTGCTGCTCTTTGATGTAAGAGGAACACATAACTTAAAAAATGTGTATATTCTCCAGAATACCAACTCTCTTTTGCCATCAATCCAGCCCTAGTTATGACTGAAGAAGTTTTACTTGTCTAAATTAAAGCACACTTCATTGTCTCCCATGTTAAGAAGTCAAAATATTCCAAATGAGACTAGGAAATGAGGTTAATACTCAATTTCAAGCTTCTAAGCTAAGTATTTCAAGTTAAATATATGCCTGGAGAAAGAAAAATTGAATTTTTAAAATATTTCCTCCTGGCTGGATTTACACAACAGCTGAATTGGTTTAATTTTTCTAAAATTCTTCTAACAGCTTTTTTTTGTGTGTGTTTGTAAGTGGCAATCAGATGGGCCTTCACTTTTAGACATTACATTACATACGTACCTGTAGCAAAGGGATTTTATCATGATTTTCATTAGAAAATTATACATAAACATTGTATAAAAAATGGGTATTTTAAAGAGTTCAGATTTTTTTAAATTGCTATTAGTTTATGACCATTTCATTTTGAAAAATAATGGTAATAAAATTGCAAATAAAAAAAACCCAAAATTTTTCTCATCTTGAATATGGTTCTTCAAAGATACTGGTATGTTTTCAGGTGGAAATATTTACATATTGTTTCAGACTTGCCACTGAAGGCAGCAGACCTAGAAGTCTCCATTTTCATATTAATGGCACATTGCACAGTCTGCACAATCAATAAGTCAGTCTCACTTAACGGATAGAACAGACAGTTTTGCAAGTTCAAAATTAAATAACCATATCATAAGCCTGGTTGGGTTGATACGGTTCATATCACTTTTTTCCCCAGAACAATTAAAATTGTGATGTAACCACTCAGAACAGGCCTTAAGCACTTAACACAGGAGTGAAACAGGGAGCCTTGAGGAGAGAGCAATCTCTTTAATAATTCCTGGCTGGAGGAAACAGTGGTGAACAAAAAGAACATAATTTTTAGCCGAACTGATTCATTCTTCTTCAAATGGAAGGAAAAGCACACTATCAGAAAAAGGAGATGTTACTCAGGGCAATGAAAAAAATGCTACATATGAGGGATTAGGTAGGAATAATACTTGGTCTGATTGTTACCATCCATTCCCACATTATATTCACACAGGAAAATATTGTCTCTTATTTAAACAGAATAAATCAGAATAATAAATCTTCTGATAATCTTAATAAATATTATTGTTTACAAAGACCTTTAGTCATAGTAGTAGCTTACCAGGAGTGGTGTCATTTAAGCTATAGTTTGCAGGCAATACATTTTTGGGTTCATAATTTGAGTTGGTATATTCTTGATGGTCTATGGATACAAAAAAATAATTAAAACTTATCTCAACACTATGAGTGGTTTGTCAGAAATATTATGGTGGAGCATTATGCAAGTATGTAGCATCATAGAGACCTTATAAGCCTGACAAGCTTACAAGGCATAAGAAGATATTCACTGCAGGTGCAGGATGCACCATTTTACAGAGCTGACAAGACCTGACACTCAGAAGGACCCAGTGCCATTCTGACAGCATTATATTGCTTGTTTCTCCAGAGCAGTCTTGGTTACCCAGCTGAGGCAGCACTGCACCTCACTCTGGTGGGCAACAGGAGCAAATGTGAGAGACAGTCAAGCATGAATTTTGTGTCAATGACTACAGGGCATCCTCCTAAACTGGAAAGTATAAAACTTAATGGACTTCTGATACCCATAAAGCAGATGGAGTTACAGCAAAAACATGCTGAATCACTTAAAAAAACAAGTGCCTAAAAATAGGGCACACTATGCTGCTCAAAGGACTGTACACTTTCTGTGGCAATGCCTTGTTTTTCCCTATATTTGTCACCCCTCTCTCAGTGTCTTTTATGTATTCATTTGTTCATAGCCTTGATAATCTTGTTAAAATGTCTTATGATGAGGGCTGCACATTGAAGTCTTTCTTGGTGCCTACTTCTTAGAACAGCTCCCATAAGAGTTTTGCTTTGCAAAATGAAGATTTAAGTACAGAAAACATGTTTAGTGTTTACCTGGATATTACCTGATTAAAAAACAGACTTTTATATAAGTACTGATTGAAGTCAAGGTTTTTATCTGCAAGAAAGTAAGTGATGAGAAAGAAACCTCTTTTCAAAGCATGTTTTCTTCATATATCACTGTGAGAGCATTTTAAACCATCCCTCTGCTGCGGATATAATATTCTGATCCTTATTAACAACACTGCAAATTTGGGTTATCAAACATGTCCTTGAATAATCAGGCTTTCATACATAAAGCAAAAAAAGATACCATCTAGGAGACTCTGCCATTTCAAACCTTATTTAAATTGCAGACAATTTCTCCCTTCCTACTCTTGTGTTTGTAAGAATTCTTACACCCATCAGCAGCTGGTTTCATTAAAGATATGGTGATTGCTTTGCTTGATGAAATACACACACAAGGTGGATGATTTATTGCTAAAACTTGTCAAGATTTTTGTTAATTGCTGAAAAATAGGAAATACATAGTTGGCTTCTTAGATGGCACTGCATTTTTTCTTGTAATTTCAAGTAAATAACACCTGTATTCTATCACCTATATTCAGCTGGTGATAGAATACACCAGCAGCTTCTAGGTCATGATTTGTAGTTGATTCTTCTACAAAAATTCTTAGTGTTTCTGAACACATTGATACAAAGGGTAATGGACATTTTTATGATAAGAGGATGCATGACAATAATATTTTTTTAAATACAAATAGTTATTGATTCAGTATGTCAAACTTTTTACTGCTCTTGCTTCACTTGTTGTATTATTCTTCTTTCTTCAGTTTATTTTCTATAGTATGGATGTAGATAAAAAACTGCAAGTCAACTATTTTCCAGTGGAGTATTTTAATGGCTTGTTCAAATATTCAGGAGGGCAAGGATCTTAGGCTACAAAAATCATCACAGCTACTTCAGAGAGAAAAAAAATTAGTAACTTATTTGCATCCTGAAATACTCTACAGAAGCAGCATCAGCTAGGCACCATCTGTTTTAGAATTTTGAGAAACATCCAGTCTGGAAATAGAAAAAACTATGCATTTTAGAAGCGTTTCATAAGGAATATGTAAAACAAACCATTAGAACATATTTTTTTATTGTGTGTATGTTTTGTATGAGCAAGAGATTTGCATAGGCATCAATGTGTGGAGTAAACATCTTATGCTGTAACTGTAAAAGCTAAGTTTAGAATTGTACATGATAAAGGTCATGTGTCAAGGACAAGTGTAGACTGTTTGTGTGTAGAAGTGCTGATTGTTTAAGCCACTGACTGGGATCAACACTTACACTTATGGCCTTTGATAGATTCTCCATTGTGTGGGAGTGTGAGCTAATTTACAAGGACAGATCTCCAGTCAAAATGAAATGTCACAATTCTTCTGCTCCCTGATTCTCTAAGCTTATTTGAAATGTCAGGATGCAGAGATTCAAAATGGTATACACACAAAGATAGTTCACAATTTTTCTTTTAAATAAAGATAGTGAGGTAGAAACAGATTTATACACACATATTGAAATTATTTACTCAAGAAATAATTTTAACTCAACTAATAATGTAACTTAATAAGTTTATTAGCAAATATGCTAATGCATATGTAGTACTGATTTTAAAGACTCTCAGCATCTGGTTGCAAATACTTTTAAAATATAATGAGTTTGAGGAAACTCTAATACATGGAAATGAATAATACAAATTTCATAGTGTTATTTCTGTACATTAAACCTATGATGGAATATCCTTATGTATTGATCATCACTCTAATATCAAAGAAATTAGTTAAAGGGCATGTGGAAGTTTATAATAGGTGCAACTGCTCCAGAGTACTTGTATTCTATCTCTAAAAAATTTAGTCTTAAATATGGCTGGTGGGATCTAATAATCTATGGGAAAATCTTGGTTTGGATGTTTACTCTTAGCTGAAGGAAATAATGTTCAGTCTCATTTTTTTCTGTTTTGCTTTAGGACAACTCCTCCATGAAGGAGGTGGCTCCCAAAAAAATATGATTAAACTTAAATGGAGTCATAATGTTTCTTCTCAAAAGGTGAGTGGGAGATAAGTCAATAAAAAAAAAAAAGGGGGGGTCTTTTCAACTCTAAGATCAAAGGTTTGGCCATTTACTTTTCACAAAAAACCTCCATACTGTAGTTTATTATGAGATTTAAGCAGCCAATATTTTTTTAGAACTTGACTGCAAAGAAATATACTTAGAGAACAACTATTTCCATCTTGTCTTTGACAAAGCCTGAATCTTACTCCTGAAACAGGTTTTTTCCTCTGCAGAACATAAGCCAAGATTCACTTGGTTATAAAAAGAGATAACATGTCTCTGTCATGTTGATAAAATGACAGCAGAAAACCTTCAGTATTCAGCCCTCACTGCAGGGATAATTGGTGTACTTTACAGAAAACAGAAGGCTTAATGAAACAGAAAGACTGAACAGCCAGCCCTTGACTTAGGATTTAGAACTTAAGGAAAAAAAAAAAGAGGCTCAGCCTGTAAGGCATGCTGTTCACTTACCTGGCTGCAGCAGTACAGCTGCATGCTTTCCTGTAGGCTGCTTTCACCACAGCACATACAGACTCATGTTTTGTGATCCTTTGTAATGCGCTTGTTGACTTTTAGGTGCCACTTAAACTTTCCAGAGTTTTTACAAGCAATCTCTTGAGATTCCACTGAATTCTGGAATTAGGGTGTTGTAAAATTTAAGTCTTTCTTTAGGCATAATCTTTGTTACTCTGTGTACCAAATGAGGGTACTCATTCTGCTGCTTTGGTGATAGGAAGTACAAAACTGCACAATGACTCTCCAGGTGTCCATGAAAGTGAGGAGGGAGCAAAGAGGACAAATATCAGTGAGAAAGGAAAAAGTCACAATATGGCAGAATGGTAGGAAAAGCAGTAGTTAAGCAGAGTCTTCTTCCATTGCCATTTCATTCCTTAAATTAATCAGTATGTATTATAATGCTTATATATGTACTGATTATTTCAGTCACAAAAATACCCTTATACCCTTTTCTGTAAGTTACATGAAAAACAGCAATAAACTAAAATAGAAGATGCAGCACTTTCTTTTAGTCTACCTGTTCTTTCTATGTATTTTCCCAAGAGAGTCTTTTTCATTGTAAATTACGTTCTTCTGAAAGTGTTACCTCTTTGTGTAGAGTATTTTGCACACGTCAAACACTGGGGATATCAAAAGGGTAAAGATTCATTTTGAAGTCACTAAGAGACCATATTAATGTAAAGTGCTCTCATGTTCAAAAAACCAATAATAATGTTCTCAATGACAGTAATCACCCTGTCATATTTGTGTAATAATATTAAATCATAAATAATTATTAAACCATACACCTTTACATTCCACTTAAATTTCAGCATTATGGTACCATTCTAGAGAGGACAAAACTTACTTGTTTTAAGGAAAAATTAAAAAAACATATAGTGCTTTGAATCCATATGATTCGTCATTGCACCACACAGCCATACAAAGATAAAGTGGTATTTTCCTAGCTTTAAAATAGAAGTAAATTAAGAGCGCCAATGAAATGCAAGAACTTATTGAGGATTTATTATAGAACTTGCATTAAGTAGAAATTTCTCTAGGAAATCTGTCAAGAAAACAAAGAAAAAAGCTGGTCTAAAAATACAAGATGCAAAAATGTACTTTTAGATTTGTAATTTCTGAGAAACACTGCATTTTCATTTAAGGTTTTAGGGGGCGCAGTGATTTTTGAATTAAGTAGATGACATCACTGTCTCCAAATGTAAGTATCTGTTACTTAGTGACAGCTCTGGCATGTCTGTCAGAGCACTAGTGTGCCGAGTTCTTCAGCAGAAAATTACTCACTTCCATGCTAAAATCAGCAGCATTTTGATTACTAGAATGGAAATTAATTGTTTAAAGAGTTTGGGTTGATTTTTGTTTTGTTAGTTGGAGTTTTTTTATTGTTGTTGTTTTTTGGTTTTTGGTTTTGTTGGGTTTTTTTTATGAGAAGAGCACTTTGGATTTTGGCTTTTTACCTCTTTAAGAATGTTTTGTGACATTTTTGTATGTAATTTCAAATCACCATTTTCACTGCAGCAGAACTTGACTGTGCAAGGCTCCAAATCCAACAGAGACTATTAGAGTAAAATAAATCCGGGGTATTTCTTTCTTCTTAAACTGTAGAGTTGTCCTGGGTTGGCCATATGACCTGTTTGTATCCCCAATCGTCCCCTTACTTATGCTGGACATTAAGTTCTGCAGCTTTAAGTTGGTCCAAGGAAGACAGTGAAAGTGAAGGTGGAGGAAAAAAAACACTCGCCGTTTGTCTGCAGGATACTACGAACCAAGGTCAAGAGAGCGGAGAGGCTGCATTCCAGCAGACAGCGTTATCTCTTTTTTTTTTTTTTTTTACTTTCTCTGTTGTGGGGGGTGCTGCCCTAGCTCACAGCGGAGGGCTTTTCCTCGGATTTTTCCCGGCTTTTTGCAGGGAGAGACTTTGTTTCTTTTGCTGGGTATTTTTTCTTTTTTTTCCTCTTCCTGGGGCTGGTTGGCATCTCGTGGGCCTAGGACACCAGGGAACCCCTGGGGCCCCCCCCCCCCATCCTCGCCGACTCCTACAGCCGGGCCCGGCAATCGGCCCCCCCACTGGAGAACTGAACCGGACTCAGACGGACTCTGAATCTACCATCTCTTCGGAGGAAGGAGAGGTTTCATTGTTTTCATATTATCCAATTTTTCCCTATACTTGTAAATATTCTATGTGTTAAATAAATAGTTTTTTCCACTTTTCTCTAAGGAAATTCTTCCCGGACCAGTAGGGGGAGGGGCGATTGGAATCGGCTCTTCCTAGAGGAGACCCCCCAGAGGTTTCCTCCTAAATATTTGCCCTAAACCAGGACAAGAGTTTAGTAAACTCAGCTTCTGTCTGAATGACAGGTCAGTTGTCAGTGATTAACATCCCAAGTTCATTCAATTATAGTAGCATGAATCGTACACAATACAGCAAGAGTGCAAACAAATATGCTAAATGTGATTCTGAGAGATCTAAACTGATAGGAGATTCAGCTCAAGGAAGAAACCCAGGCCTAAACAAACATTGTTGAGGACCCAGGATGTTAATATGAAATATTAAGCCAATATTTCCGATTAAATGTATTTTCCATTGTTTGAACATGTTTTTATCTGCTATCATCCCATGTCATGATAAAATAGTAATTCTTCTGTAGCCTAGACTGTAGTGCCTTGCAAGCCCTGTTATGCACCCCTGTCACTGCCATTAGGAGCAAAACCTATGATTCCGTTCCTGGGGAGGGAGGGAGGGAAGGGGGAAAGGTTGTTAATTTTTTTTTTGCTTTCACCTGAAAATAACAGAATCTGAGAGTGAACTTATGTGCTTAAGGGTACATCAGGCAATCATGGAAGTAAATGGAATGATACAGCAGTGAAGGAACACTCTAAAATCCATTTCCACCTAAATTACTAAACATTCTTAGACAGTCATTATCAGATTTTTCATCTCCTGAAAATTATTTTGGGGAACTTAATCTTAAAAATCGTGTGTGAATGACACTAGGTTTTGCAGCAGTGATTCCTATATCTAACAGGGACAAAAATCCTTCATTCAGAAAGAGGGTAGAGACAGCTATACAGTAGTTAAAGGCCATTAAAAATTATTCTTATTTTTTTATTTTTAAAATGTGTCTGTAATAGATGAAGAATACCTACACCTCATTGCTGCCACCAATTTTAGATAGCATTGTGAATCCATCTTTGCAAAATGGCTAATCAGTGGGGGAAGGTATAGGAAATTGGCATGAACAGTTACATTTGCCCCTGTCCACAGTTTATTACTTTTAGAGATATGATTCTGTATACTTGCAACTTGTTCCTCAACTTTCTGTGTAGATTGATGGAATATGGGTAAAGCATAGTAGTTTCTGCAAGAAAACAAAACTGGATTCTGTAGAGATGTGCCATCAGTAAGAATACAGATTAAGATGATGTCTCCAAAATATTTATCACCTAAAATTTCCAGAGGAGATTCCAAGTGGACTGCTGAATATATGGAGAAAATTTTCCAGGGACTGAAAAAAGAATGCAGATGATTTTGTCTTTCCCAGCTGCACAGGACAGCAGGTGAAGAAGGAACTTTGTCTCATGCAAAACCTTGGAGACTGAAAACCCCTGCTTCCCCCTACCAGCTGTATATGTTTGTTTGCTGAAGTGTATCTCTTAGCTCTAAATTATGAAAGATTTAAATGAGAAGAGTTTTTAAAACAATCAAAATTAACTGCTCCGTACCCACTCACTCCCCACCCCCAAAATCAATCAGAATAACTCCCAAATGCTTCATATTTGACCATGTTGGAAATATTGAAACAAAATTAATCTTAGGACTGTTGTAATGCTATGGACATAATGATTTTAAGCCCATAACTATCTCATAAGTGCGAGTAAGAGAGGCAAGAGAGGCTTATTTCATACTTTAGCATAAAAAGAAGGATCTACAAAGTTTACAGTGAAGATGTGAGGACTGAAAACATGTTTCTTGATCATGGTTCAAATTTACTCAGCATTCAGCTGAGTTGAAGGTAAAGAACTGGTGGAAACCATAATTTAGAATTTAGGAACAAAATCCTAAGCAATCCCTAACCCCTTTTTTGTCTGTGATTTATAACAATGGCATTTTATCTTGAAATAAGGCAATTCCTGCCAGTGCAAATTATTTTCTTCTGCAGTTCTCTGTCATAGAATCATAAGAAAGACATTTCTGTTATTGGGAAGAATCTCTCATTGTTTAAGATTTTTATGGTATTTAAGTCATTTTATTGTATATAAACTGTATATATACATTGTATATATATATTGTGTGTATATATATATATATATATATATATATATATATATATATATATATATAGTATATTGTATATTTATATATTGTATATATATAAACTTGGAAAAAACTGTTGGGCTCTATCTGTTAAATACAAGAACTGACCCTTTCAGTTGAACAAGTTTTGAGTGTCTGCTCAGTTACTGAGGAAAACTCACAAAGGACTTCAGCTAACATAGGCCTATTGTATGTATTATAGAGCTTTAAAAATAAGGGAAATTGCTTACTTTTTGTTCTATGACTTAGAGTCTTCCCTACAAGAATATCTATGTTATATATATGTGTTTCGTGTATATATAATACACCAAATATCTTACTGTAATATCTTACTGTATGGAAAAGATATAATTTAATGTATATTATGTATACGTGTTTTATATGTATATGTGGATGTATATTTTATATACATTTATATTTTATATGTATATGTGTATATGTGCACCTGTCTGCCTCAGTAGCATATGCTGATTTTTTCAGTGCAAATGGAGAGAACTACAACATTATGTTGATTTCTTTCTTTAAAGATCTTTACTTTTTCTAACTTATTTATTTTCTGACAATAAAAGTTATGAAAGTAAGAAATGAAGTTTTAACCTGATGCTAGATAGGCTTTTTCCCCTCTTCTGAGACACAAGTGATGAAAGTTACAGACAATACCTGCAAGGCCTGAAATAAAACTGCATTGAGACTGCTTGATGAAACAGAATAGCCACAAGTCCTGACAAGGTTTACCCCAGTGACCTGAGGGAACTGGCTGATGTTATTGCCAAGACAATCTCCTTCATATTTGAAAAATCATGGTGGTCAGATGAAGTCCCTGCTGACTTGAAAAAGGGAAAAATTTTCCCTAATTTAAAAAAAGGGAAAAAAGACACTGGGATCTACAGACTGGTGGGCCTTACGTCTGTGCTTGGGAAGATCATGGAGCAGATCCTCATGGAGGTAAGGTCAAGACACATTCAATATGAGGCGGTGATCCAAGAGAGCCAGAGCAGCCTCACCAATGACAAATTGTGGCTGACCACCCTGGTGGCCTCCTGTGATGGAGGGACTACGACAGTCATCCAGGGAAGACTGTCCAACATCATCTACCTCATCTGCTGTTCCCACATGCCACATTTGTGCCCAATATATCCAGAGGCACCTGCCAAGCTCAAGGAGCGGGCCCATAAAAAGCTAGTGAATTTCAACAAGTCCCAGTGCAAGGTTTTACATCTGGGTTGGGCTAATCCCAGACAGAAGTACAAACTGGGAGAACTCATTTAGAGCAGCCTTGTGGAAAAAGACTTAAGGACTGTAATGGATGAAAAGCTGGACAGGAGCTAACAGTGTTTGACCACAGCCTAGAAAGCCAATCACATCCTGGGTTGCACCAAAACAGAAGTGACCTGCAGGTTGAGGGAGGTGATTCTGCCCCTATATGCTCTCTTCATGAGACCCCACTTAGAGTGTTGTGTCTAGCTCTTGGGACCTCAAAGAAGAAAGACATGGATCTCTTGGAGTGAGTGCAGAGGAGGGTCATAGAGATGATCAGTGTTTGAGACCTGGTATTTTTGGCCTGGAGAAGAGAAGACTCTGGGGAGACCATAAGGCAGGCTTCCAGTACATAAAAAAAGGAAAAGATTGACCTTTCATATGAGTGTGTAGTGATAGGAAATGGGGGAACAGTTTTAAACTAAAAAATGAGGGGTTTAGGTTAGATGTGAGGAAGACGTTCTCCACTCAGAGGATCGTGAGGTACTGGAACAGGTTGTCCAGAGAAGTTGTGGATGCCCAATCTCTGAAAGTGCTCAAGACCAGGTTGCCCTGAACAACCTGCTGAAGTGAAAGGTATCCTTGCCCGTGGCAGTAGGGTTGAAATTTCCAGCCTAAACCATTCAATGATTCTATAACATACCTTCTTATCAGTGGCCCTTTTAAAACAAGAAAAATAAACTCTTTTAAAGAGTTATAGTATTTAATGATGTGCGGAACTGTTAGAATTTTTAAAACCTGAGCAAGGTTTCCATAATGCTGGCAAGTAGATAATTTCAAGTTTTTTATATTATGTGGTACAGAAACCATGTACTATTTCTGAGACCTCAAGTGGAAGTGGCATTTCCATATCACTTTTGTACTACGTGAAATGAATGACCATTTTGATCATATTGCCGATAAATGAAGCATTGAATTAACTTATTTGGTCCCATAAAGAAGCAGTAAACACACATAGGTCTTCACTCCTTCTGCATCTTTACATTCATTTCCCTAGTAGTCACATTCAGACTAATAAAGAATATTAACATTTTTTAACAGAGAAGAAGATGACTACTTGCAAACTATAGATAGAAGTGTACTCCAGAGAGCAAAGTTTAGTAGATAACCAACATATTCCATGATTTAATTTCATATTACCGAGCTAGTCAATCTTTCACAGGCCAAAAAAAGAAAGCATACTGTGTGAAGGAGATGTAGAGAAAATACTATGCTACAGGATCTCTTACACCATTCTTCACTTCCTCTCACCTTCCCCATAATAGTCTCTGAGTCACAAGAGCATATCACGAGCCCATGCACTCACCTAGCTCTTGGCTTCAGCTCAATTCAGAAGACACAGTTTCAAAAAAAAATAAAAAAAGAAAAAGGGAGAAGCATAAACATAACCTGTACTTCACTCTGTTGGCCATGCCTGCCACAAAGGAAACTCACTGAGAGATAAATCAGAAGCTATTTGCCCAGGAAAAAGAAAAATCACCCCATGAGAAGGATGGTCCATATATTTAATTCAAACTCCTAAAGAACTGTGACTTATCTGTGCAACAGGAAAGCAAAAACCACTTATTTCATGTAGTGACTCAAAACTTTTCTGAGAGGTCAGTGTTTTGCTAAATATCCACAATTTGGACAGGTTTTTTTTACCATCAGTTCTCACAGCATGCAGCCTCGCTTCTCTGCATTTTAAGGTTCAAATTGTCTTCTGTGCAGTCATCTATCAGCAAGAAGTGGCATACCATGTTTGCTCCCTTTTGTGTAATTATAATTTGTGTTATTAGGGACAAACAGGAAGTAAGGAGGGGCATGAATTAAACCTCTAAGGTGGAGAGAAGAGGAGAGGAGAGGAGAGGAGAGGAGAGGAGAGGAGAGGAGAGGAGAGGAAAAGATACAAAGAAAGAAAAAAGAATGCAAAGGAAAAAGGAGGAGGGATAAAAAGAAGAAAAATAAAAGACTGCAAAACACTGACAAATAATGAAGCAGGGAAAACATGGAAATAAATATTTGGCTCCCACTTCCATTAATATTTCCCTAACATTCCTTTTCTGGATATAGGCTAGATTTACATCAAGTACTCATATTGTATTTTTAATTTCATCAGGAGTATTAACAAGACAGATTTTTGTTTTCCTATTAAAGAAAATTATTTTCTATGCTGACATATTGTTGGGATCACTTACTATTAAAAGGAACTTGCAAAGTAAATCTCACCTATGATAAATGTGATGGGAGAAGACGACAAACAGGTAAGCAGGAGGGAAAGAATTTCTGATATTAACAAAGGGGTTGACCATGTCATTTTATGTGTTTATTGAGAAAAATGCTATGTTTCCAGATTACAGTCCAAATTTCACCATTTTAATCTAATTTTATGTTGCTCTTTACCTTGTTAATTTTAGACACTAAGGCTAAAATATTGAAGCTGGAAATAAGATATTAAACTTTGCCAAGACGTGATCTAAGCTACTGATTGTTCTGCATTGCTCTGGTGCTTCACATTCTTAACTACAGCATGAAATATTACCTTTTAATGGAAGGCAACATTTGTAACCTACATTTGTTAGAAGGATAATGCTGTTAGAATAAAAATTTTACCCAGCCATCTGTAAGAACTAATAGTCAGTATATTAAGAAAAAATTGACAAGCCAAGAAGTTGACAGAGCTGTGTTTACTTTATTGTAACCATTTTTCTGTAACTCTTACAGTTTTGGTTTTGGGTTTTTTTTAGTTAAAAGTTTGTTTCCTCTTGCGAAGACATGCTAAACTATAATTAAAAGCATATTCTATTTCTTGTCACTTTGGAAATGGAAATCACTAATTTCAGAGAGCACTGACTTCATATTATATTCTTGAGGGCTCACTGGAAAAAAAAAAATCATTATATGTCTTTCCTTTTAGTGTAAACTCTAATTGTCACTTAATCTGAGTAATGTTTTACCAGGTACCATTTACATTACAATGGGTTTTCCTTTTTTTTTAGCGGGGCCGGTAGAGGCGACTTCTGTCACAAGCTGCCAAAAGTTTCTCCCTTGTCTAATGGACACAATGGCATATGACTCATAGATGGATCTGCTGCTAGTCAGTGACTTCAGTAACAATGGCAGTGCCTTTGGGATAACAGATTTAAGAAGGGGGAAAAGATAATGTGTGGAGCAATTGCAGAGACAAGAGGACACCCTCAAGATCAGTGGAGGAGGAGGTGCTGCAGGTGCTGGAGCAGAGATTTCCCTGCAGCCCTTGGAGATCCATGGGAATGCAGAGATCTGCCTGCAGCTTGTGCAGGAGCCCCACAACAGAGCAGGTGCACATAGCCTGAAGGAGGCTGTGCAGCCACAGGAAGGAAGCCCATGCTGGGGGACCTCTGAGCAGGAGCAGTGGATCTGTAGAAAGAGGAGCCCGTGTGGGAGCAGGTTTTTTGGGAAGACTTGTGACCCCAAAGGGGGACCTATGCTGGAGCAGCCCATTCCTGAAGGACTGTGCCACAGCGGGGCAGTTTGTCAAGAACTAAATCCTGAGGGAAAGACCCACACTGAAGAAATCATGGAACACTGTCCCCTGTGGGACAGACCCTGCAGTGGAGCAAAGGAGGAATGTGATCAAACCTCCTCCTGAGGTGGAAGGAGTGGCAGAGACAATGTGTAATGAATGGACCACAGCTACCTTTCTCTGCCCCTGCACTGCTGGATGGAAGGAGGGAGAGAAAATCAGAGTGAAGCTGAGCCCATGAACAAGAGAGTCCTGGGAAAAACACACTTTAAGATTTACTTTTTTACCCTTGATTTCATTGGTAAAATATTAATTATTTTTTATTTCTTTTATATCCAGTCTATTTTACCCATGATACTAATTACTGAACAATCTCTCCATGTTCTCATCTCAAACCATGAGAATTTCTTTGTACTGTCTCTTCCCCTTCCCCTTCCATTTGAAACCCAGAGTGATAGCACTGGATATCTCTCAGGCAACCAGGGTCAACCCAGTACAATTTCATTTGATTTCTCTACCAAATCTACTAGTTCAAGTGCTGTTTTGAGAATTAATATACTATTTTGTTTGTATCTGTCATCCAAAAACCTCTGAAATTACCTCTGTTTCTTATTTGAATTATTTTGACGACTCCCAATATGTGACAGTTTTTGTTTCATAAACAATGTTGCATTTAGAGAAAACCTGACTCCCTCTTCAGCAAAGAATTTAGTGAGAATTACACTTCACATTGTAGGAGCACTAATTGATCCTGTGCTCACTTACCAGCCAATGCAGAAGGAAGCCTTCTGAGGACAGCCTTCTGAAATGAGCAGTATCATTTGGGCCTCCTCTAGTCTGTTTTCAAGGAGTCAGTCAAACCTGTAATGGGTAAGATGCATTTCTAATTTCAGTGTAGAACAGCATCCTAAAATGTTATTTCTGACCTCTAAGTATGCGATCTCACCTCTAACATCAAAAGCTTTTATTCTTTTCAGTAGTGTTAGTCCTGCTCAATATAATTAATGTGTTTCATACTTTCAGACTCTCAGAAATGTAAAATATCAAGGCTTTACCAGAAATACTACTTGGTAGCAGCAGCAAGAGCAGAAAATTGCAATTTACCTTCAAAGTCAATGACATCACACCGATAATTCTTCCTTACTTTTTACTGCTCATCTACTGAAGAATTTACCTCATGTAAAGATTAATTTAAAAATTCCCAAATGGCTATTATCACAGGAGCTTAAAAATTAAGGGACTGCCAAAGATTTTTCAGGATTCAAACAACAGCCTGAGCTGATGTAAATGCATCACAAAATCTGCATAATCTATTAATGTGGCGCAGTTTCAAAACGTAGAGTGAGGCTTGCAGAATTGAGATAATTTGGGGCAATGATATGTTTCAGGACGTAATTAGAAGTGTGATATGCACTCTTAAAATTTCTTTTGTTTAAGAAATTCTAAAAAGAAAAATTAAGTTGGATTTGAACCCACTATTTATTCCCAGCCTGTATTGATACCAGGAGTTGTCCCAACCCAAGTGCAGCACCTTGCACTTGGCCTTGTTAAATTGCACGAAGTTCCCATGGACTGACTTCTTGAGCTTTTCCATATTCCTCTGGATGGCATCCTGTCCTTCAGGAGTGTCGCCTCACCACTCAGCTTGGTATCATGTGCTGAGAGTGTACTTGATCCCTTTTTTTTCTATGGGATTAATAAATACAAAATTACAGTGCTCCCCATACAGACCCTGGAGAGCACCGCTTGACACAGATGTCTATCAGGACTCTGAGCCATTGGCCACTACCCTTGAGATGCAACCATCCTATCAGTTTCTTTTCCACCTAACAGTCCACCCTCCAAATTCATCTCTCCAATTTAGAGAGAAGAATGTTGCAGAGTGTCTGTCAAAAGCTTTACTAAAATCCTGATAAATTATTTCTGTGTATCTTCCCTTACCCATGGATGGAATCACTTCATCGTAGGAGACCAGCAGGTTGGTCAAGCAGAATTTGCCCTTGGTGAAGCCATGATATGAGTGTGTCTATGCCCTATTCAACCACAGCAAGTGGGATATGAGTCACCAGTTTGGCAGCTGGGAGGCCAGCAGTGTCCTGGCTTGCTTCACACACAGCACAGCTGGTAGTTCAAGGAAGGTGGTTGCCACACACCCTGGCCCTACCTTGAGTACTGCAAGCAGTTTTGGGCGCCTCAAAATTGGAGGACATTAGGGGAGTGGGGGAAGCTCACTAAGGGAGAATAGTATCTAGCTGTTAAAAGGCAGGGATCAATAACTAAGAAAATTGTAAAAATCTATGGGTTTGGTATAAAAATGGTATAGGTATGTGGTACAAACTGTAAGTGTTGGTAAGATATTTCAGTAATGAGAATTAAATACAATAGAGTAGATAGAAGGTATGTAAATTTATTGACTTGTGTGGGACTGAGTATGACATAAATAATAAGGAATAAAGAATGGAAATTGTAGTGGGTCTGGCTGGGATGGAGTTAGATTTCCCCTAGCATCTTTCATAGTGCTGTTCTTTGTACCTAGAAAGGTGCTGATAACACATCAGTGTTTTGGCTACTGCTGAGCAGTACTCCCACACCAAGGCTCTTTCTCCAACATCCCCTCTGGTCCTCAAAAGCCAGGAGGCTGGGGGTGTGGGCGAGAGACTGGGAGGGTACAAAGCCTGGACAGCTGACCCAAGCTGACCAAAGCAGTATTCCATACTGCATGGCATCTGCTCAGCAATAAAAACTAGGAGTCTGAAGAGGAAGGAGCAGCAGGGAGACAAAGTGTGATGAACCTCCATTCTCTGTCCTTCTGCGCTGTGCAAGAGGAAGACCAAAAAGATTCAGGAGTAAACCAGAGCCAGGGAAGAAGCAAGGGATGGTGGGAAGGTGTTTGAACGTTTGATTTCATTTCTCATTACCCTGATTTCTCATTACTCTGATTGGTAATAAATTAATTGCCAAATATTGAGTCTGTTTTGCTAGTGGTGGTAATAGTTGAATAATCCTTTTTCCAGTTGAGGAAGGAAAATGTTAGAGCAACTTGATGGGCACACAGTGTCCAGCCAATGTGAGCACACAGCCCTCATGGAGAATTGCTGATGGAACTGGCACTATTTAGCCTGGTGAATCTGACTCAGAAGGGAGATCTTACCACTTTCTGTGTCTATTTCAAAGGAAATTGTAGGGAAATTTCAGTCTCTTCTCCCAAGCAAAAAGTGACAGTACAAGAGAAAATGGCTTCAAGTTGGATAAGGGGAGGTTTAGATTTGATTTTAGGGGAAAAAATCCTCATTTAAAAGCTTGTCAAGCACTAGAACAGTCTGCTCAGGCAAGTCATTGTTCACTATCACTAGAGGCATTTAAGAGGCCTTATACATGTGGCCCAAGTTTTGAGGACGCATTCTAGGGATGGCAACATTAACAGCTGGATTCAAATCCCAAAGGTCTTTTCCAAAACTTATATGGAAGAGAGATCTTCTGCTCCCTTATGATCTGAAACATTGACATGAAGTTATATTCTTCTTACTTAGAAAAAATAACACAGATTACAAACACCTCTTTAAACGCCACTTACTAAGAAAGATGTTTCACGTTCTCATCAAGGCGAAGGTACTCTAAAATGATGTATTCTAGGAAATAAATTTCAAACAAAAGCAGTTGCTACATCATCGATCAAGCCAATAGCGCTGCATTTAAAAATTACACAGACATAGATGCATCTTTGGGAGACAGCAAAGCATTATTACTTCTTCTGTCACATTTAACTGCTACTACAATTATAAAATATATTTTCCTTAAAAGAAAATTATGGAGACAAAATGAAGCAATAGGGGAGTTTTCATGTTTCCTCTTCAAAGGGATATTTTTCTCATGGAAACACACCACTTTCATTAAAGTAAGTGGGAGTTAATCAGAGAAGGGTGAAGGAAGGTATGCAGACATAAATATACTAAGGTGGATATCTCCTGACTATGCCCTGGATTAGTTCATTCTTAAATTTGAGCCACACCTGTTAATTTTCCCAGAAATTGAGTTACTTCAAACTTAGAATATAGTGTTTTTATAGTGCTGTCAGTCTGTGCAGTGCTGCATACCACAAAGGAAAATCACAAGAAACATATACTACACGAAATAATTCTCTGTGACAAAGAGTGCCAAAACTGTAGCCTTTATTTGTTGAGTCTCCCCAAAGTTTTCAGTTCCTCAGAAGGATAGCAATTCAAGGACACTAGAATCAAGACCTTTATAAAAAAACTGGCATGTTTATCGAATGGAAATCACAGACAAATAGTAGCTTCTAGTGTTAGATTTTTTTCTTTTACCTTATTTACAACCTTTCGGATTCCACTTGTTCCATGGTGTGCAAATTTAGTGAGGTTAATTAAGAGAGGAAAAGAGAATTGATAAAATAATAAATTAAGATGTGAAGAGCTACTGGATAGAAAAGTCTCCTTTTTCTTAATGAGTTTTCCTGTTCTTACTGAAAAAAGACATGAGCTGAAATGCAAGCCCCTTGTGCATCGAGAAAGTATTTGTCACCTGTCCTTTAGATTTGTCTCAATACTATTTCCATGCTTTTTAAAATGTCTGTCAATCCCAGATGAGCTCTCTAGAGGAAAAAAGTAAGTTTTTTCTCTTTTCCAGTGACCCAACTTTGACAAATTACTGGTATATTTTTCAGTTACAGAGAACATATTTTAACTTGAATTCCTTACTTGGTCTTCTGGCACTCTTCAGTCTGACAAGTAACTATTTTTGCAGTACACATTTTCAAAAGTAAATTATTAAAATTTGTTTAGTATAGATGCTAACACTGCTCTCCCAAATTATTAAAATGGCCATGTCATTCACATATTATCACTCTCACAGCTTCACCTCTAGCAAATATTACGTCTGCAAGTTATTTCATATTTTGCTCTGAGGTTATTAGATCCAAAATGATCCATATTTCTTCAGAGCATAGCCACTAGACATGTTCTCAAAAAGGATATTAAAAGATCAAGAGGCAGCCTGACAAAAAAGAAGCAGGATCTAGAAAAATTGTCACAAAAATAAATTGAAGACTGCAAATTTTTGCTCAGAAAGAAGGCAAGAAAAAGAGATATTATTTGACTTTAAAGAATGGCAGATTAAATGCATTTCCAGATGTCAGCATGTAGAATTAATTTGACAGATAGCGGTGGGGTTAATGTCTTTATTGTTCTGGCAAGTAGAAAATATTATTAATGTTTCTCCAGGCATTTTCAAGACCCATTCTTGTTACTTATAGGTAGCTGTGATGCAAATAAGGCTGACATTTTATTTTACTGAATGGCAGTTAAGGAAAAAAACTTTAATATCTTTTATAGAGGAGGACATCTAGCTTCCTGGTCAGTATGCAAGACAAAGAGAAAAAATGTCTATGCACTCTTCCTACATAAAAGTTCCATGAAACTCCCTGTGTATTTTTCACAAATAAGGCCTATAATTTATTATTTATAGATTGAACTAAGCCAAAACCAGAGTAGAGTTGCTGGTATTAGTAGGACATGATAAACATTACGAAATAAAGCAATAAAAAAGTCATACAAGTGCTTCAAACAAAGAAGGGGTACATGGAAACTTTGAAATGAAATGTAATATAGGGAGACTCATGTAAGACTCATGACATCAATGGGACTGTTAATCTACAGTATCTAGCTATCAACAGCTGCATAGATATTTTTATTACATAGAAGTTTTTGTTAGAGAAGTCATTAAAGACTTAAATTACTAAATATAGAGAAACGCTAGAAAATGTACATAAGATAGAATAAGCATCATGATATTAGAGCTGATAACATAGTGAACTGTCAACGGATATAACAACAGGATAACAGAGAAAATTTAAGATAATAATAAGAAACTTGAGTCACTCCAGATAGACAACAAAATTCTACTGGAACTTTACTGCTTATCAGGAGATGATGGAATAGCAATTGATGTCATGAACTCTCTAATATTCTTCAAAAAGGAGTCAAATCTCTATTGTAAATATAGTAGCAATCTTTCCAATGATGAAAAAAGGATACTGTAGTTATCCATATATCATATTTAATCTGCAATAAAAACATTTAGCTGTATTTTTAAAGCTTTATTTAAGAGCATTCCAAATCATGTAAGAGGAGAAGCTGTCACATACTGTAGAAGCTTTTGCAGTGTATAAGTGAATGATACTGTAAATGACCCACAGACAACTGAGAAATATATACGAGGTTCACTCTATATGGATGTGTGGAAGTAATGTAGTCAGTGGCTTACAGATCATCTTGCAATCATGGCAGGTAACATTTAGGTCTTGGAGGAAACAAACATTTTCCAGTATCTGTAAGCAGTAATACCAGCAGCAATAAAACATGACTTTCTGGAACTCGTTGCTTTCAAACATGCAAGCAACCAAAGTGTTTTTCATCTGAGTTTGTTGTATGATGTACAGAGGCAGAGAAAAAAGAGGCCATGCAGGATTGAAAAGCCTGCATCTGGCTTTCAATCTGGCTCCCCAGGGAGCAAAATCAGTGAATCTACTGTCACCATACACTCAGCAGAAAAACTGTGCCTCATACTTCCAGTACTTCCCAAACCTGCAGATACTTTAACTCACATTTTCCACAGTTGTTAAACCATTTGAAAAGGCCCAGATGGCAGATCTAAAGTCAAATTCCAAACTCTAAGCTAAGCTGAACCAGAAATTAGAGCAAGTAACTTTTAAAATACATTTCATCATATTAGATCCTGTTATGTGTTCATCAAACACAGAAAATCATTTGATCACTGGGTCACTGTATAATTTTTCATAGCTTTCCCAGAAAATCTCTTTAATTTCCATGACTGTCAAATATTAAGTGGTTGTGAGAGATATAAAATTGCTCTAAATATTTTTTTGTTGACTGGACGGCTGGGATATTTACTATATCAATACACCTTTTAATTTTGTTTTGTCTAATCCTCATTAATACTTTAGAACTCTGTCAAGAGGAGGACTCATGGGATGGTGGGAGGAGAGTGCTAAGGGAATTCAAGTAATTGCAACAACATTATAGGAGGCATTTCCTAAAACACTGTTAATGAAAACCCTTCTGACACAAATACCCATGTAGGTGTTTAAGGGAGTCCTGGTTAAGAGGACTTTAATATATCTCAATATGAACAAGCCAGTTTCAAGGTTTTTATTTGTGATCATTTTTGTTTTTACTTTGAGAACAGAAAGAAATGTGCTCCATTTCACAAAGTATCTATTAACAACTACTAAGAAAATCCTACAGTGAAACTGTTCTATGCCGATTCCACTTGAGTTTGCTTGATATCGTAGTTCAAGAAATAAATAAAAGAAGTTATAGTAGTGCAAGTCCTTTGCTTGAAGGACCTGGAGCACTCAGCAGGATTTGGAGAATTCATCAGAAGTATCCTGAGATCTGTAAAGATAAGAGATATAAGCTTATTTGATTAAATATTTAAATCTTAACAGATGTCTAACTCTTCACACAGGAATCTTAATCCTTGGTCCATGGAATATTTGAAAGTGGCATCATGCTGATTTATAACAAATATTTAAATATTAGGTCATGGATAATGACTTTTTACGTACCAGCTGGGTCTGCCTTCTCTGTGGTCCTAATGAACTGGCAGTTCATATTGGTTCAAAATAGGAAAACACCAACACAGCAGACACCACAAGTCTGTATAAACTATCAGATTTACCCATTTACTGTTCCACTTCAAGGACCAGTCTCATAATTGTTAACACTGCATTTATATCTCAGTTTCTGCCTGTATCTGGATCAAATAATTTATTCCCAGTCTTCCATGTGCTTCTCGAGAGATCAGATAATTCATTCTGGTTCCATTCTCTGCAGACTGGATATGCAGAGGCAGATGGGTCTGCGTCATTTACTCCAGGGACCACAACACTGTACCTCACAGAAAAGACCACATAAGTATTTTTATTTTTATATACTAGACCTCCCATGTGATCAGACCATTATATCAGAAATGCTGGATCTCTTCAGACAGAAAAAATATTTGGATCTTCACTCTTTACATTTGCTTGGTCTATTCCAAGGAAATTCCCATATTATACATCATGTGGACACTCAAATACTGCCTGTTCAAATACTTTTTTCCCACACAGATTCAATAAAAATTGATAAAAATAAGAGCTCTTAAATAATCACAATGCTTCTTGGCTGCTAACGTTTGTGTTTGTGTTTTGTTTCCAGAGTTGTTGGGGGTTTTGTAACCAATAGTTATGCAGCAGTACTAACAGTTTGTCTTTTTGCCATCTGTTATTTTCATTAAGTGGTATGTTAGGTTTCCTTCTGCTTGTTAAATAAATAAAAAGGAAAATTTTAAACTTTAAGTCGAGAATTCCATCATCCAGCATTTTTAATTTTCTCTGCACTCTCTCTCTCTTAATTTGTCATTGCTACTTGCAAAAAACTACTCCTTTAGCTCCTTTTTCTAGTTAACCTAGATACAGGAAGAGACCCCAAATTTTCACTGCTACACTGAAGTGCTTATTTATATTTTGTTGGATACAAAGACTTTAGCTATCCCAGAATCACAGAACTGTTTACATTGGATAGGAAATCTAGATAAAACCCTGCTCAAGAAGAGAGATCCAAAGCAAATTTCCCAGGACAATATGCAGTCTGGTTTTGAGTATTTCCAAGGATGGACATTTCACAATCTCTCCAAGTGCATAATTTTGGCTAGGATAGAGATTTTTTTCTTCATAGTAGCTCATATGGTTCCATGTGTTCCAGCACATGTAGCTAAAAGAATCCAAATTTCTATTATATATAAAAATAATACGAAAATTACTGTGTATTTGATAATTTAATCATGCAACATGAAGGAATTGTTAATAAGATTAAACCTGTGATTTTTATATTTAGGTGACAGAACTAAGAAATTCTAACACTGAAACTCTTTTATTTGGATACTGTATAAATTTCTGAAAGAATCAGATACACACTGTAGCTCAGTAATCGCACAGATACCTCTAGACGAATTAGGAATCATGTTTATGCCTATATATCAGGTTTACCTCAGGAAACACTTTCTTCACTAGTTTCTTTACATGATGCTGTATTGCAGTTACATCCTGAATATTTACCCTGACAGACACAGCTAATTTCTGATACTGTTCTACAGCACAAAATCAGTGTACTTCTGCTAAAGGTGACTTTGTCTTACCAATTATGCATGCCACTTTCATAGAACCTAACTCCTAAATAATTTAAATCTAACATTATATCTTTAGTCTCCAGCTGCTTGCAATACTCAGACAACTACTGGACAACTATCTGTAAGATGACAGTTCAACTATTCAGGAATTAAAAGTTTGCTTTCATTCTTTACAGAGCAACTGCAACAAAGAATCATTTGAAGACACATAATGCCAAAACTTGGAAATATCCGCTCCCAACTCAAACCATTACTTTTTAACTGTGTTCTTGGGGGAGCCAGAGCACCCAATCATTTACTGAACATGAAAATTATTCCCAGGAGATACCACATTTTCCAAACTGAAAGGTATCACCACTGATATTCCTTAGCTTAGGATCTCTATTCAACGTGAATATTTTCCATCTAAGAAGAATAACCCTCTAGCCAAAATTCAGCACTACATTTACTGTGGTTGTGTTGCTCCTCTGTCATAACTCTGGAATAGTTGGCTTTTAATAACAAAAACTAAGCTTGCATTTACCTAAAAAATAGCATGTAAGTTTATCTAAATACAGATGGACTCACTTTACCTCTCCAGAGCCCAGTGAGTAGGGCACTGACCTGAAAGATATATTCATTTGTGCCCTAGTTTTACCTGAAGTGACTCTATCCCTGCAGAAGTCTGACCTGGCTCCATACTTAAAATATGAGTTACTCTGGGCAAGCCAAGACTCTGGACTCTGGAAGTATTAGCTCCTAGTGAAATCTAGGCTGTGAAAACTAGCTCCTAGTGAAATCTAGTGAAACCAGCTTTGGCTGGTCCATTGTAGTGAGCACTGGAGTTTCACCTCACTCATCTTGATTTCTGAGGGAAGGAAGAGGGAAACCAGGTGCACAAGCAAAAAAAAGGAGGCCACTGTAGAGTGTACTTGCTCTGTCATAAGAACGGTGGAAGACAGAATAATAGCATCCACATGGCAGTAGAGACAGCATAAAGTTATTAATATTATGCTCTGGAGGAATCCAACTCCCTTCTTTTTCCACTTATGGTAGACAATAAATACTTAGACAATCATTTTTACATCTTAAGAAATGTGTCTTCAGTGCTGTCTTCCTCTCCCTCTGTAACAGCAACACTAGAGCAGGTGCAAAAAGTTTCAGGCTCTTTCCATGATGAATGCTCAGTTCATGACTTGTAGCTGGTCTAGGAGAGTGCTTAACCTGAGCGCACACACCCTGATTATGAACCTGTACATGGAGCTATACAGCTTCTGGACTGGCACTGCCTCACTTACAGGAAGCTTGAGGACAGTGAAAATGACGTCTTGCTGTATATCTGTACATTTACAGAAATAGGCAGATATAGACAATTACGAGTCTATCTAATTACTAATGATATTAGCAGATTAGAGTTCTCATCCAGTTTTTATGAAAGCCTAAGATGAACAAGCAGTGTTGTGGGTGTATTCCAGGCTGAAGGGATAAGTCTTTGAGTAAAAAGAACATTAACAAAGACAGAAAGGACTTCTATGGACAGCAGGAGACTGGGTTTGGGCATTGACCATGGGTAAGCAGACAAGCCTACTTTCCTTCAAACAGGTCAAATTTTATTTTATTTCATGCTTGCCTGGTTCAGTTGATTGTCCTTCACTGAAAAAAGACAATTTATGCTATTCTTGGTCAACATGAAGCAGCAGCTGGCTTAATTTCTTCAAATTCTCTAAGTGAGGATCAATCACCTATCTCCAACAAGGTTAGCCCAGTAGCTCTTGGAATTAAACAGGTTCCTTAGATTCTTCTGGTTCACTCCATAAACCTATTAGCTATCCCCCACCTCCCCAAACCAGCCACCCCAAAATCTTCCTGTTACATGGGGAATTAGATTACTTGGTCTGGGCTATTGTGGTGTCTTTACTTTACAGACTTTACAAATTCACCTATTCAAGGACAGTTGTCAGTGGGGAAACTTTAATTTATAGAAGAAAATTTAGTGCTCCATTAACAGAACAAAGTAGCAATAATTGGGTCAAAGTTCCAGCTGAGGGCCAACAAAACCAGGAAAACAAGAATGGAAGCTTTTAGTGGAAAATATCTGCTACTACAGTAAAATTATGTTTCTTGTTTTCACCCAGCTATTGTAGGAGAATTAAAGCAATGAAATCGAAGATAAATGGGTCCTCTGAAGAACTCATGATCTCTTCTCTAAAGAAACATTAGTGTGTATTGTTCAATAAAATAAACACACAATTAAAACCTCACACCTTTTGTTCTCTTGCAGCTTCTGATACGTACTATTAAAAAAAAAAATAGAAGAAGTCCATTGGGCAGTAATATCCTGAAACATAACTCAGTAATAAACATATAGGCACCATATAAATAATTTCAGTTTAACTCAAGATCTAAGCCTTTAGTCATAAATGAGATGCCTAAATTGGTTTACTGGCCCTTATTGAGTTCAACATATAGAAAAATGTTTCAATTTACCAAAAGACCACTTGCAATTTAGCTATCTACAGGATTTTAAAAGCTTCTCAGAGTATGTTTATGCTGCAGACGGCATACACTGCAGCTTATGTAGAAATTTGTGAGCTAGCTTTAAATTGGTATCCATTAGTGCACCAGTGAGTACTACAAAGCCAGCAGAGGAGGGTAGATGAATATTGTGTTAGTAATGCCAGCTTTCTTTATAAAAATCTGTATATTTTTGTTGTTTAAGATTTTTCATTTACTGCAACAAACAGATTCCCCCCAAATGAAGCACTTGCTTTCCTACTGATTTTGATTTTTTAAAAAGCTTGTAGATAGCCTTCTCTAGCTATTAAGGAAGATGTTCCAAAATTAATCTCTTATTTTCTGACTATCTCAGAACTTTAAAAAAAAATGTAGATAATCTTCTGTTTACATAAAGCCATCTTAGAGTGATCTGAAACACATTAGAAGAAACTTTACTTTGATAAATATTACTGGAAAAATCTAGGGTGAATTAGAAAATTCACAAAATACTACAGTGTTCAGAGTGACTCATGTAAGGAGGACTTAATAGCTTCTGAGTTTCCAAGAATTAATAAGACTTGTCTCCTAGCAATTATTAACCAGTATTAGCAAGAGAGTGTAGAACAAAATAAGATTTGTGCTTGTACTAATTGTCTTCCCAAATAGCAGAAATGACCATTGTAAAACATATCTCAAGAAAATTTAACTAAATCCCAGGAATATGTAGTGTCTACCCTTAGTCTGCCTTTTATGAGTTCTCATTTCTACCTGCTGTCAGACCAAAACTAAATACGTGGGAAATTAGAAACACTGGTATTTCAGGCTATTTAGGATGAAGGAGAAATGACACCCTAGAGTACAAGGACACAAACCCATCACCTGTTCATCCTGTAGCAAAAGTGACAGATGAACAAAATGTTTGCATCTGCAGGTTGGAAATAAGTCCTACATAAGAGTGATTTTGTGTCAACAGACTTACTCAGTCGGGCCAAACCTGACAATTACAACAAAAAACACTCCAGTTAATTGTAGGGAATATTTTGCAAACAACAGGAATCCATAGTCTTAATTTGGCTTGGCTGGCAATACAGATATGTGGGAAACAGTTCACAGTCCCAAACAGCTGCCATCTATTCAACAGCAGGACCTCAACAAAATGTTCAGAAACAGTTCAAGAAAGAGAAGCATAATAATACAAAACAAAATATTTTGCTACTAAGCTGTGAGTTGTAGTCTTACTGTTTCATATTTTGTATTAGTGTTAATTAACAATATCTAGATTTGATTGCTAGACATAAACCATAGAAAATATATAGGAAGTACTTTGAAACTGTATTCCTAGATCCAGGAAATCCATAGTCCTCATTGCCTACCTGCACACAGCCTGAAATTAAATGAAATTAAGAAGAAAAAGTAATTGTTAGAAACTAAATTTAGAAGCCATGAAAGGAGATGTGCCTGTTTGTAGTTAATGGTCCCTGATTAATGCCAGCTGGTGGCTTCCCTGCTTCAGAGTTTTGCAGGGCAGTGTACCATCCACTTACATGACTCACTGCCCACAGGCAGGGCCAACCTGTTCGCTGCAGAAGAAGAGCTAGCAAGAGCACTGGGGCTCTGACAAGGCAAAAAGAGTTGGGAGTGCCCACTGGATACAGCCAGAACATAGGGATGAGGTTCCTGTGCTCAGCATCAGTGCGAGAATTAGCATGGGAAGCACACTCTGCTCCTTTTGCTGCCTTTCTAGTTTTATTTACTGTGTGTTCTGGCATATAGCAATGGGTTGTTCTTAGCCTTCCCTGCTTGCTGCTTTTGAGTCTTTCCATCTTTAGTTACTACTATTCCACACCCATGGGATACTGGATTGGTGCTAGATTTCCCAAGACATAGAATTTACTGAACTGCCCTTTTTGATATACCACACTCATGTTTATTCATTCATTTACTCAACAGAGGTCTGAAGCAGAAATGAGAGGTACGGCAGACTCCTCTACAATCTAATGTACATGCACCATCTACAAGAATGAAATGCAATGCACTAGTCTTTTAATCTTTCTTTCCATCAAGTCTAGTTTGCATTTTTTCTGTTCAGTAATGTCTATAGTATTCCTGCACATAAATAAGTATGGGATCCACAAACTACAAGATTTCCAGGATATAACCAAATACGTTTTGCAATTGCACTTTACCTAGAGCAGTGTGGATTCTCCTCCAGATATAAATTTATCATAATTAATGACACATTTTAAGTTGTTTTGTAAATCATCCTATCTAGATATTGTCTATAAAGTAATTATTGAAATAATTTATCTGAGAATCCCAGAAAAGCTAACTTTTTGATTTTCTTAATTGAAAATACTTCATCCTCTCCCTCTATCTTATTAATTACCTTAACAAAGACCTTAACTGCTAGTAAGGGAAAAAATCTCTGATTTTATTATAAGCTTCAATTATTCTTTTACCTTGAATGTTGTAACAATAATGGTGTACATAGCCAACTTACATGAAAATGCTTGTATTCCATTCACACATCTTTATATTCCAAAGGAAGAAGGGTATGCTTTTGTGTTGTTGCTACTCCTCACAGATGGGGGAAATCTGGATATGGTAGTTCTATATCTGTGTTTGGAAGTTAATACTGACTTTGCTAGTATTGTTATTTTCATTCTTTTGGCTGTGCCTGTTCTCTAGTGAATTAGAGAGTGTCATCAGAGAGGCCAAATAACTTTTCTCTCAAGCTTTTAAAAGACAATAAAAACACCTAGGAATTGTCATCTTCTCTCTGACTTAGGAAGGAAACTATCTTCATTATCACTAAGTACATTGTGTACCATAGATGACTAATTGAGTCAAAACAGGTATTTTTCCAAAGAATATGTTTGTTCTAAAATACCAAGGACCACATGCAGAAAATTAATGACTTGTCTTCTCAGGGAGTCATAGTTTCCGTCAACTTCATCTCATTTGCATGAATCTTTCTTATATTCCCAATGCACACTGTGAGTGTGAGAAGAGTGGGGGGAAGAAAAAAGACCCAATTATTTGTTCCTCAGTCAGCTCTAGAGGCTAGAAAAACACTAAAACCTGTCATCATTCATTGTCTTTAGGACAGATGCATGTTCTTGCATGCAGTCCTCACTCTCCAAACATGGTTACAGACGTACCTGTTATGAAAAGATCCGTTTCTCATTTTCCCTTCTTTTGAGCATAGCACAGGTCTGGTTATAAGTAATCACATGAAGTACAAATCATTTGAGGATAATTGTGATCAAAGGCAGAATTTTCAGTAGTTTTGTAGACCAAAATTTCATAGCTTGCTCTATTTATCATACTATGTATAATACAAGAATTTGAGACTGAATAAAAACAGAAAAGGAAATAAAAAGCCTCCTCTTTAGCATCCTTGATCAAGGCTTGAATGTAAAGTCATTGAGAAGCATAGTTACTAATTCATTCAGCATAAGCCAACAAAAGACGCAACAAAGAAGAACAGCTTCTTTACCCTCAGCACAAGCCAGAACAGGTAATGGGACATGGCATTCCTCTCATCCCTTGCCTGAATCAGCAAAGGCTTCACTACCTGACAGGAATGATTGGGGGGCAAAGGCTTCTATTGCTTAGATAATTGCAATAAAGACATAAGTAAAAAGCTGTGAGTTGGTGGTTATATCCAGGCCTTCATCAGTCCTTGACATAGAGGGTGGTATTTTGATATAAGAATCTCACATAGAGTAGCTGCTCTGAAACAAAGTGTTCCAGGGGTTCATCCCTACAGAGGAAACTGAGAAGGGATAATGGGGTATAAAATGAGCCTTGGATATTTGAAAAAGGATTACGACACTTTATATTTACTCCCCATGCCTAAGAAGCATTGTCTTGCTGGAACAGATTCAGTGGCTGGCTCACTGCTTGTGAGGAGCTGTTTTTGTAAGAAAATGTCACAATAGCTGTGTGTTTTCTCTAAAAGAACAGAATAGAACTGGAACACTGACAATGAGACAGACTTGATCAGACTCCTGGGTTCAAAACAGTAACTCATGGTGAAGATCAGTGGGTTCCATGTGCTTATAATCTAGAGAATAAATAGGGTGAAAACAGGAAGCAATGAAAACTGAAGGGTATACATAACACAGAGTAGACTCCTCTTCAGAGAAACAGTTGTGAAAGGTGTGGTTTTTTTTCTGGGCTGGTTAATAACCAATTGCCTTGTCATATGTTCTGGGCACAGGAAATAGTAACATCATCATGCTTGGATGCTTCGCATGTACTCTGCAGAAAATGTTAATTAACCTCAGAAAGTATATGTCGTTTAGGAATGTCGTTTCCACATGTTCACCTGTGGAAAAAATTACTTTAAAAAAACAAACTTTGCTGCATCACAGATGCATTTGGAGTGTATTATCAGTGAAAATTAGCTTTAAAAATAATTTTCCTACTCCAGGAGGAGAAAATTAGGCCTTTGCTCAACACAGATCTAAGCACTAGACAAACACTGTCCTTTGCCTTTGAAATTTAACCCTTTGTGTGAAATCTACAGAGCAGATAGATCATATGTACTAACTAAAACAACTTTCACACTGCCAGCTTACAGTCACCTTTTCCCAGCTTCCAGTTTTATTTTTCAGCTCTCTCATACAACATAGGAACTTTTTTCTAGCACATATCCAAAGAAATCTCTTGTCTCCACCTCTTTGTAACCCAGCTAGCTGGTCTAGAAGCTTCTTAGAGAAGACAGTTTACCTATTTCTACCTCAGAGTTCAAGAGTCTTCCCTCTAGTCCTCCCCTCAGCACCAATTATTGAAAGTGAAGTCTGTGCCAGCAAGCTTCATTTCACTTTCATGCTATTCCTTCCTTACTGCCACAGACTTCAACAGACAAATTCACTACAGGAGCAACCACTACTAATCCTCAGATGATATCCAAGCAAGCGTGGTGCTGTACCTTACTTCTGTCAACTGTTCTTAGCTCTTATTATTCCATTTTTCAGCTGTATAAGAGCCTCCAAGCACGTGGGCCACTTGCAAGGAATAGGAAACATAAAAATGTACAAACAGGAAGTGTGTCAGGGGAATTTTGTAAAAATAATACTCCAAAAGTCTGTGTTCCTGACAGAGACACACGCCAATTGCGTTCAATATAAGGTTGATAGAATACAACAAGAGAAGGGTTGTTGAATATAAGTTTAGCCTACAGTTTGTGAAAGGTGAAAGTTGTCTATTTCTCCCTTAATTTCTGACAAACTTATGTGTATTCTTATATCCAAACACATATGTGGGAATTTTGGGAGTCCTTATAGTCACATAGAAATTGATGCTGACCTTGCATAAGCAGCCTTGCATTAGGGGATGTGTTGCAAGCATAACAGCTCCACTGAGCAGTCCTTCTCTGAAAAAAGTTATAGCATCTTTTGCTGTCTGCTGCTGGCACTTGGAACAACACCAAAGCACTTACCAGTGATTCATTCAGGTGCCCTTCCAAATTGTATTAAGTCTAAGGTAATTGGCTTCCATAAATTTAGGATAAAGGAAATATGTGTCTTAATTCAGATTCCATTTGTTTTAAACCAATTTGGTTCCATTTCATCAAAAGGAGTAGCACCTTAGTTATACATTTCAGTATGGTCTATTGTTTAAAACTGGGTAATAAATTCCCAGTTTCACTTATGATAATACCTTGATAGCTTATTATAATACAGACATGTTCAAAAGTCTGTCTTTTTCATACTGATGTTTAAGTCACTGCAAATACACCAAAAACAGGGTGTATTTGCAACAGGGAGGTAAATAGAGAATACTAAAGCATTAAAACCACTGTGAAATTGCGGTGTGATGAAAGGAAAACTCTTTGAATTAGGTTATTTATTTATCTACCCCTACATAACCTGAGTTTGGAATAGCATTTTATCTATCTATGGTCCATTTAAGTTCCCTGCTCCTAAAATTACCTGAAGTAATCAAAGTATTATTTATGTAATTTTAACAGGTACACTATCTTTTAATTTATATCACTGCAGTAAGCAAACTTTAGAATGGACAGATACATTGACTGAAAATTTATCTAGTTCCCTGTTTTGCTGCAAACAGTATTCAAACAGAAATATAAAATTCCCTTAAACTCAAAATGCATGTGACTTAACTAATTTTATCTTGGAAATAAGCTTTAAAGCACAACTTGTTGAATCCTGAATCATATCAATGATGACTACAGCATAGACATGACAACTTGAACATGAGTTATAAATTTCACATCAATTTTTATGTCATTTTTTTCTACTCTGTTTGATGTTGCAAAACTTTTGTTAACACCTTGCCTGTGCATATGAATTTTAGAGATTTTCCTACATCACAGCTTTTCTGGAAGCTCTTTGGGTTTGATAGGGTTTTTTTTTTTTGTGAGTTACTAAAAAGGCTGAGTGAAAAGGAAAAAACCAAAAACCCTACCACAATGAAAGACTTCTTAACACTATTGTCTCTTGAGAGATTGCCCTAATTTGTTCAGATAATGCTTTCACTTCTGTTTTACAGAGTAATTCAGTGTGATTAGCACAAATCTCCAGTTAAGACCTGAAATCCCTACTTCTATAACCAAGCATATCAAATGCTTATCTCTGGAGGAAAAATGGTTTATCACATCCTTCCTTCCTGCTAACACCTCAGAAATGCCCTCACTTTTATTACAGTCAGTAGATTCCTTAGCTTTATAGCAGCTCACATCAAATTCCATTATTTACTTAGAAGAATTGACTTGCTTACTGTGGGAGTATTTAGTATGCTGTAAATATGAAATTATATTTGGGTAGTATTACAAAAGAATACATGAGGGGGAAAGATATATTTTTATTACAATTACACTTTCATTATTTCCAGGCTTTAAATAATCACCTGAATAAAAGATGCATCTCTGAGGGTTTTTATATATTCTAATTTAAAGTAGAAATATAAAATTCTGGTTTTCTACCAGGAGTGAATTTTACTTTGCTGTTTCTGATTAAAATACTACTAGTGCATTAAAGCTAAAGCTTCTCCAATAAAATAGCAATTTCAAGAAAAAAATGCTCTGTGTTTCTCAAGGGCGGCTTTGTTTACTAGCTTTCATTGCATGTGTGGAGATAGAAAATATTCTAAAACATTCATGCGAATCAGCAGTAAACAAAAGAGGACTCCTTTACAAAATAGAAAAGAAGTGAGATAAAGAGAAATTGCCTAATACTGGCAGTGCAGTTTTTGATTTTTCTGTAGGAGCTGAAGATAGTGACTTCCTAAAATGAAGGAAAGTCTATGTGTGCTTACTCTCAAAATTTATCCAAAGACAACCAGACTTAGAATATTCTCCTCTTTTTTTAATTAGAAATCTAAGTTTCACATGCCAAGACCTGCTGAAATTTGAGGTGACAAGGAATTGACCACCTGTGCTGAATGCTACTTCTTTGAGGGCAGAAAGTGAAAACCTCAGCATCACTCCTTAGAAATATGCCAATATTTAGCACACTGATCCAATTCCAGTGATGCATCCTTAACAGCCAAGTTCATTAGTCTGCATGTTATTTGAACTTGTTGTCAGAGTCTACTTATTTATTACTTACTTCTTTAGATGAAAAAACTATACCTGGAAAAATAATCCATGATGTATGTGATGATAAGTCCTATGCTCTGTATCGCATGCTCTCTAACTGAGATCACACTTCCTTTAGTCACTGTCATACACCCTGGTTTTGGTTATACAGCATTTCAAACTTCAAAACTATAATCCCTCTGTCTTATGTGTCCCAGGACAAAACATAGTATAGAAGAAAATTTGGTAAAATAAGATTGCTTAAAGCAATAAGAAGTCATTGCTCTAAGTATAACTTTGTTGTCATACTCATCAAAAATAATAATTTAAATTTTTTTATAAAAAAGCTTTAACGAGCTTTCTTTATAGTATAAGAATATTGGATACTTTTAGGAGGCAGGCAATCAAGAATATAAATGTGATATATTTCATAACTCATAAGAATACAGAGTTGGGAAGTAACGATTTGTGCAAGATTGTCTTTTCCACCTCACTAGTCTGAGGAAAAGCTAGGGTACCCAGATAATCCATAACAGATCTTTAGCTAGAGTATTTCAAAAAATGAAGATGTTTCCTCAGATCTTTCAGATACCTTACTCCAACATTTCATAAACTACAATACCAGGAAAGCATCCTTAGTGTACCACATTTTCAAAGAACAGTCCTTTTTTTCTGACTCTATTGCTTGAAATTGTTTTCATTTCACTCTACACAGATCATCAAATTGTTTAGAGTCTTTGTTTTCGTGGTTTTTGTTTTAAAATTCATATATATTCCTTTCCAAAATAATCTTCCCCTTTATTTTCCCTCCTTTTAAATTTTTTAAAAAATTCTAGGAACACTTTACACCAATCTATGTTGGGTTTTCTTCTTTATTTCTGATATGGTAGCTGTGTAGATTTAAAAAAATCATGGTGATACCAGAGACTAAAGACAACTAGTCCAGAAGGTTTTACCAAAACCAGTTATTTTTCAAAAATCTGGTGATGGAGAGAGAAGATTTTGTTTGGTCCTGCACAACAACTAACAGAGCACTGTTAATGATGGCTTGGAAGGTTGTATTTTCATGAGCTTAAATAGCCTGGGCTAATAAAAACTCAGTGGTCTATTTTGTTTGAGTTTTCAAAAGGTTGTAATTCCACAGTTCTAGGTGAAGGCCCAGAATATTGACTCCAGTGGTTCCAAAATCTTTATAGACTTTGGTACTCTCTTTATCCAGTCTGACACAACTTTGTGTTTGGGCTTCTCTGCAAGAGAAAAAACCACAGGAGATATGCCTGGACTCGACTTCACCCCATTAGATCTCCTAGATGATGCAACAAAAATGACCAACAGAGACTGATAAAATGTTGCTTTTATAGGCCAGGCACTATCATATGATTAAATATTATTGAATTAAGTTCTGAAGTTTTATTAAATAATGTCCAAATCTCACTGCATAATTATATAAAAGAAAAGTGCTGATTTCTCAGCTCTGTGTATTGAGAGTGACCTAAATTTGATGTTCAATAAGATATTCAAAAACTTTTTAATTGCATGCAGATGGCAAAGATGAATAAAGTCAGCATTTTAAATGAAAAGGTTCTGTCCACTGCCTTAGACAGTATTTTCCAGCTGATGAAGACATCTATACTGAGACTCATAAATTAAAAAATGAAAAATTGAAAAAAATTGAAGGAATGCATTTTATAAACGGAAACAGTTCTGTAGAACCACAGATTTATTACAGAAATAAGGTCACAGATTTATACAGAAACAAGGTTGCTCCTTTACTTGGTTTGGTCTACATCTAAAACCATAACAAATCCATTCTCTTCTTTTTCTAGCCTGATCTTCGTTATTATGATCTTGATGGAAGAGAAGTCCCATATGACCAAATGACATAAACTGGATGGTCTAAATGATTGGATAATAGACATACAATTACCATTGCTTTCAATCTATCTGTGAGGAAAAAAAAAATTTTCTTGGGCTTGTTTTTAATTTGAATATGTTTTTGTGGTTATACTTTCTGATATGTGCTCCTCTTGGTGATGCTCTCCTCTGACCCCATTCACCCCAGACTATAGGAAGGTAACCCCAAAGCTTTTTGACTAGCACCTACCATACATCAGAGTCTTTTTATACTTCTTGCCCTATTCTGTTTTCACATTTATTACTAGATTTTGTTGAGCAATGAACAGATGTTTTTCCTACTGTGCTGTATGATAGCTTTAAGTCACTTTTTAAAGAACAGATGTTCTCCTGCATGCATATAATTTTCTTTTGTTTTTGTGAGTTAATAGCGAATTCTTGCTTAAATTTAAGGACAGATGTTCACCAGGGAATCCCATCCAGGCCATGGGCCATCATTTGTAGAAATTAGTTAGCTCAGGGTACAGCAGCACGCCAGAATACATTGATCAATATGAACAAGAAGAAAAATAGTTGTCTAAGGAGATAGGAAGGGAAACCATCGAGTTCAAGCCACAGCAAGTCCACATTAAAAATTAATAGCCTTCAACCAGGCCAATTCACACTGGGAGCCAAATATCACATCAGAGCTCAGGAACAAGATTTAGAGCCAGGAAAGAAGCTGAAGTAAAGCAGCAAACAGACATATACATAGGAAATAGAAAAAACACATAGGTTAGATTAAAAAAAAAAACAAACAACCAGCTAGACCTGTATCATGCACATGGTAGAAAACCCATAAATGTTAGCTGGTCATAACGGCACAAAATATTTCTGGGGAAGCTTGTTCATCCACTAAGTTGTAATCAAGGACATAAAGGACTCAAGGGAGATCAGTTGTTAATGATTTGGTGGATGTTACCAAAAGCCTACAAATTTCCACTAAAACACTTAATGTTTTCACAGGAAAATACTTAGAACTGGCGCACTTAGGAAGGAGCTGCTTTCCAGCTGCATGAAGTTTAACCACAGCTGGAAATTAAGCACCACACAGTCACTCACCCAACCCTCCTCTTCCCCCAAAACCCAGTGGAATGGGGAGGAGAATCAAAGTAAAACTTATGGGTTAAGACAGGAACAGTTTAATAGGAAAAGCAAAATCTGTGCATAATAGCAAAGCAAAGCAAAGAAATAATTCACTGCTTCCTCTGGGTTCAGCGACCTCCAGGAGTGCAGGGACCCATCATGTGCAGTGATGACCTGGGAAGACAAACATCATCCCTCCAGATATCCTCCACCTTCCTCATTCTTCCCCACTCATTATGGACTGACCATGATGTCACATGGTCTGGAATATCCCTTTGGTCAGTTGGTGTCTCCTGTCCCAGCTGTGTTTCCTCTCAGACTCCTGTGCATCCCCAGCTGCCAGTGTTGCAGCATGGACAGCAGAAAAGGCCTTGGCTCCATGTGAGACCTGCTCAGTAATAACAAAAACACCTCTGTATTATCAAAAAACTCTGTGTTTAACACAAATCCAAACACAGGCCCTGACTGGCCATTGCAAAAAAAGTTAAGCCCAGCCAAAACCAGCAGAGAATGCTATAAAATAATCCCATTTTGAGTTTTGACATAAAAAGAAGTGATGCTTCAAAGGAATAAAATGGAATCTAACAAAAATAAGTGTTTGAACATTGGAAGATGTTCAGCTGCAGATCTGTCAGCATTTTATCTGCTCCAATTTATCCATCCCTACTACATTGTCATAAGATTTTAAATACTGCTGGACATCATGTGGCCAGTTCCATATTTTTGTGTGTCTTACTTATCTCTAAGAAAGAAAAACAAAAAACAAGGGAGGACTGGCAAACTGTATGATATTTATGTTATATATATTATATAACTTAACAAATTAAAGTGCTAAACTCTTTGACCAAGCCCAAGAAGGTCAATAACAGAAGACCTTTACAAAGTCTCTTTTTCTTGGTGGGAGGGAGGGGGCAAGAAACAACAGGATGAGGGGACACCACTCTGAATTTTTATTTTGAAGAATACCAGTTCTTCCAGGAATTAATTTGTGCAATAAACCGGCTGTGGATTAAGAGAGAAATAGAGCTTTCTACAGAAAATCTAGGATAACTCAATAGTTTGCAATTTTTCATCACTCATGGACAAGCATACATAAATAATAAATATGAGCTGAAGATCCACATGAAACCTATCTGCATTAAAACTGAAGCTAAATTAAAGCACCATACTAAACATGGAATAAGAATACTAAGTCCATACTCCTCAGAATATTAAGTCCATTTGGCTTTCTACTTTATTTAACTGAACCACATTAGAGAGCAGGATCCCTATAGAATTTTGTGACATTTTCACTTTTTCTGTTTCCATATTTCACATTTTTTATCACGTTCTTATTTAGCTCTGATTGCTAGCATAAACCAGACTGACTTACTTTGTCAACTATCACTAACATGCATAAAAGAAACGTCATTTTAATCTCAGCTTCCCTGACTGACAATTCAAGGTTATCCAAATGTCACTGACCTATGTTTTATTTAATGTAATGTCTGCTTTTATATTTATTTTCTCTATCTTTTTACTGTAAGAAGCCTTGTGGTTCAGTATGACAGAGACACTATTTTATTAACTTGTACAATTCTTACCAAAATACGCAATCTTACCATATTGTACATTTACCACTCATGAGTAAAAATGAGAGGAGGGAAATTTTTAGTTTCATAATAGAAAAAATTGTGTAAAAAGCTTGTGCTTGTAGAAAAAGGAGCAAGACTTACCAATATGTTACTATTTCCTGGAAGTAGCAAATGTCTTCTCAATATTAGATTATTGTTAGTATTGATTATTTTTAAATAGCTGTATTGTCTGAATACATATTTCTTAAGACAAGAACATGCCTCCTATACAGTTTTTCAATGTCTAAAGCAGAATGGCAACTCAACCTCAAATCATCAACTGAAAGATGGAAATAGTAGGTAAAATACACTGTGATGTGTGTTCTCTATGATTTCTATCATCAAATTTTCATAGGCATTCCATCAAATACAGTTCAAAGGAAGAGATGAACAGGATATTTACAAGAAAGTCCCAATCTTTTGTGAAATCACAGGGCCAAAATTTTGTAGAAAAGTAGAAAGTGTTTTAAAACATTGCCAATGGTGATTGGGAAATAGGTGTTGGCCTAAGCAAGGAACATCCAACACCCTCACCACCTTCAGATCCCACTCCCAGCTCCTTTTAAGCACAGACACAGCACAGACTGCTTGTGCTGTGTCTTGTTGTTCATCATGGAGCTCAGGGAAGAGGAGGCTACTCTCCACCACACCCTGAGACACACGAGGCCTTATCTCTCGATGGCGTGGGCAGCCTAAACCTCTGAGAGATGTCTTTGGTGCTAATATACACACAGACTGCTTCCACAGCAAAATTCAAGGGTGACTCACAAATATTTTTATTTTTACAGAAAGATCTGTGGATCTCTCAGAGGGAAACTACCAGGGAGGCAAACACTTTGCCATGGTACTATGCCCTGAATGGAGGACTGCTGTGATTTACCTCTTTACTTCTCTTGTGTCTTCCGGATTCCAGTTTGAGCCCTTGGTATTTTCTGCCTCACTTTTTTTTTCATGTTTAATATTCAGCTTAGCACCTTACTTAATAATATCAACTCCTACCATCTGCTTCTTCCTGGACTGCTTAAGAAATAATTTTTTTCTTTAAAAATATTATAATGTTGTTTTTTACATTATTGGACACTGAATGCAAATGGACAATGAATCCAAATTATTGGACAATGAATGCAAAAAGGAAAAAATATATAAATTTTATTTTCAAAAAAATATTTTAAAATAGATTAAACAAAAAATATAAGTTTAGGGGAAAAAAATCAAAACATGAAACCCACTGTTACAACTCATTGAGTTCAAAATGCAGTATAAGGAAGATGGAAGAAACCTCTTATTCAACTCAGAGGCTTTGTACTCAGAAACACTGTAAATAAATAAAATATAAGGAAGGTTTTGACAAAAAAGTAGAGATGAGAAATATTCTCAATTAAAAACACTTCTGAAAAAGATTGAAAACAGAAGAAAGAAAGTCTCTGTTCTTCAACCTAGAGCTCAGAGCCAGAGAAAAAACACAAACAGAAAATAAAACAACTTTGACACTGAAAACCCCAGATTTTCCCTAATTTTACAAAAATGTAAAATTCTTTTAATATAAAATTTGTTTCCCAGGGGATAAATAGATGAAAAACTTGGGGACCAGATAGTTCCTAAGAATTGAAAAGAAAAAATTCTTTTGAAAACCTCCAAGAAAAATAGGACACCTACTTCTGTCAGTCTCAGTTGTAAGATAAAAGAATGTGCATGGTTACAAAGCCTGCCAGTGAGTGCCTCAACAGTCAGCTGCTGTGAGATGATAGAATTAGTTAATAAGATCTCTCAGTGCCAAGAGACCAGAAGGTTCTCACTGTGGCACCAGTTATGTGGTATCACAGCTCGGTCCTGCACTGCTATCAGACAGATGCTTTCAAAAAGACTGCATATGATGCTAGAGCTGAAGTTACCTGTCTGTCTATGGCTCTGTGCTCCAAAATGGGCTGCTCAGGCTGCAGAAGCCAACATATTAACTGAGTGGCTTGGCACACATTTCCTGCCAGTGCCTGCTCTATTTTGATATAAGAGCCTACAGGCTACTACAAAACACCATATATGCCTCACATTTTCTAAATGACTATGTCTTAGAAGTTTTTTACACAGAAATGTGCAACAAAAAATATTTCTTTGACCAGTGGAAGTAATCTTATTCATCTTAAGGCATTTTTAAGTTGATAGAATGCTAATTCTTTTTCATAATAATTATGTTAACCGTAATCTGTAGGGAACATAATCACACTCTGGTGAAAAAAAGAAATAATTATGGGTCTTTTTCCATTGAGATAACAATTCAAGGGTGAAATGAGGGACAACAGGTAGATGTAGACTGATCTGAAAACGCTAGCAGCAAGGAAATCATGTATTTCAGAATAACAGATAGTAGACTCAACACATCCCAGCTCAGGATGCCTTTCACAAGCACTGAAGCAGACCTGGACCTAACAAGAGATAACGAGGAGTCATTACAGATGTTTGCAAGGAGTACCTCCCAGGAATGAAGAGTTATTTGCAAAAAAGAATGGAGATGGCTCTGAAAAGCTAACACCTGGGGAAAAGTAGACTGATAGGAAGAAAAAGATTATGTAGCGAATGAAGCTTCTCTCTAAAATGTCTGGAGGGGTTTAAAAGAATCTTATCTTTTATGCAGCACAGCAGAGCACAGAATGCTTGCATTTGTCTTCCCCAGAGTAAAGGATCAAGACAAAAGAAGCTGTGAACTTTGCCAAGTTTCATGTCTGGCAAAGGAAAGAAAAGGTGTTATTTCAGATATGGCCAACAGAATAAAAATTATTTAGCTATGTCAGGACACAGGACATGAAAAGAGTTTGAAGCCTAAATATCACTCAATAGGCAAAGATGATCAGTGGGTGAGAGAGTAATTTTATTGCCTGTTATCATGAAAAATTACAGGACTTGGAAATTTTTAGAGGTTTACTTAAGGTAGCAACTGGATAATTTTCAATGGTAACAGACAGAGGAAAGAAAACGGTCACCATGATGCAGTGTTTTACTCTCAGAAACTTAGACTGGAATGAGGGCCAGTGGAGAAATGTGAAGTTATAGAGGATTTAAGGAAATTCTATGAATTCCCACAGGAGCTGAAAAGATAAAAAGCATTTCCACTTGAAGACTAAACATACTCCTTCTGCCCTGGACACCTGAACATGTCTCTGTGGGGAACTTAATGGTACAGCTGCTAAACAGTGCAGCACAGACAGCAGAACATGGCAGATTGGTGGGAGGTCTTTAGTCTGTTCGGTTTTGGATCTCTCTGTACCAGAGCTGCCATGCAAATAAAAGTGTGTTTTAACTGTGTAATCATGGAGCTCAAATGCTGGCAAGTCGCAAATTTGAACCAGATAACTTGAAGAAAGAGGGATGACCAGACTGACCAGGTCTCCCAATGTTACAACAATTAGAGGGAGAGGAGGTGAAATAAACAAAATTAAACAAACAATTAAACAACAATAAGAAATATGCCAGAAAATACGTCACCTGCAAAGAGACATGAATAAAACACAGGCTAATTCTTTTGTTTCCATATTGCAAATAATTTTCATGGTCTGATCCATTGACAATGAGCTATTTCTTGTTGGTTTTTAAAAATTTCCTAATTAATTAGCTTCTAGAAAATTAAGACATTTGTTTGGATCATTCTAGTTATCAAATAATGTAAATGCTACATATGACAGCTGGATTGGATTTTTTTTACTGAGCAAATACCCTATATTAAATATTGCCAAGTTTACTAATTCCTAATACATTTATCATTATTAGTTCCAAGACACAGGGAATTTTGTAATTTTTTTTTAAAGGAGTGCCCTGGGTTGGCCATATGACTTTTTTGTATTCCCAATCCTCCCCTCTGCTTATGCTGGATATTAAGTTCTACAGGTTTAAGTTAGGCCCAGAGAGACAGAGAGAGAGAGTGAAAGTGGAGAAAAAACATGCGCCATTTGTCTGCAGGAGTTACACCTTTATTCCCACGGAAAGACCTTGAGCATTCCAGCAGAACAGAGATATCTTGCTCTCACTCTCTCTCTCGGGTGTGCTCGGAAAAAGCACACAGCGGAGGGTTCTTTGGCTTTTTTGCAGGGAGAGACTTTGTTTCTTTTGCTGATTTTTTTCTTTGCCTGGTTGGCATCAGGTGGGCCGAAGACTCCGGGGAATCCCCGGGGGCCCCCCTGACTTCTACAGCCAGGCCCGGTAATTGGTCCCCCCGCTGGAGAACTGAACCGGAGCCAGACAGGCTCTGAATCTACCATCTCTTCAGAGGAAGGAGAGGTCTCATTGCTTTCATATTATCCAAATTTTCTATGCTTGTGAATATTCTATTTTTTAAATAATTTGTTTTTTCCACTTTTCTCCATGGAAATTTTTCCCGAACCTGTGTGGGGGAGGAGTGGTTGGAATCGGCTTTTCCTAGAGGAGATCCCCCTCAGAGGTTTCCTCCTAAATATTGCCCTAAACCAGGACAAGGAGTAATATTTTTGGTACCTCTTGAAGTAACTAATTGAGCTATAAATTCTTATACTCAATAAAATAAGTTTCCCAAATAACTTACTTTATCTAACAATTTTTATGGTTTAAAAAGTTGAATCAATGATTAAACATAGTTATTTTGACAACACAAAGAAAAAAATGGGTGGCATTTTGAGAACTATTCTAGTCTGTGGAGTATCAAAGCTTATCTTTTCTATTAGAAATGCCTGTGGCTTAGTGCTAGAAGGAAAAAGACAAGCAAAACGCAACTGTTTCACTTTACAGACACCAATTTTCTTTCTGTTATAGTAGTCACTTTTTGGCAGCAGTTGCTACTCTGGAATCCCTTGGCCTTACTCTCTCTATTAGCTTCCATCTCAGTGGGATTCACTTCTTCTGAGTGCTCTTCTTTAACCTCTTCCTTTGATCTTCTAACTCACTTCATGTCTTGAAAGTTCATATATATCCCTGTTTGGGAATTCTTGCCTCTTGTATGAGTTTCTATGAGTACAAATATACTTACTAAAAGCATTCTTTTCCATGTTTTGGTGACTCTGCTCAAACAGAGAAGCAACCAAAGAGATTCTTTGCCTCTGGGGTTTAATTCCTAGCTAAAAATTGAACATATTTTTGTATCAGGTAAAAGATATAAGCAAGCATACTTCAAATTAGTTAATAAAAAGGCATTATCAAGTTATTTAAAATATCCTATACCTACCATTCAAATAACAAGCCACCATTTTAACCTACAAGACTATGTCTGTACTTATGACTCAAAATAGTAAAGTAAAATTCTACTGCATATGATCTAGTTTTGAATCTTTTGGCAAACCCTGGGATCTGATGACTTAGAAACTGCTGAATGAACATACAGTTCCATTTATAGTATTTAGTTAAAGTTACTTTTGTAACACTGTAACTCTAAATATGAATGAAATAGTTATTAGGAGAGGATCTCAAAAATTCTGTGACTTTAGATCCTCATCCAAATGAAAATAGATACTACAGTGTGGTTTATACAAAATTTTGAAGACAGCACAGCTCTCAGTTCAAGTGAATAAATTGTCAGCCTAATTGGATGAGCATTGAATCATGTCAAATACAGCTGTCTGTAAGGTGAAACACCTTAAAAGTAAAGGTCATTGCAGAAGCAGAAAGCCTTTGCAGTTTTTCTCTGGAAATAATGTATGTGGTTTTGCTTGAAATATTTTTGGTTTTGTTTAGGAAAAAAATCTATGCTACAGAAAGTTGGAAAAAATAACTGCATGGATACTAAAGATGTTTTTGGAACCTTGAACTCTAAGGAACAGGCACTCTGCAAGGCAGGAGAATAAACTTCCAAAAAACGCAAAGGCTAACATAATATCAACAGATCTAATTTCAGCAGCTAACACTGGTAGCTGAAATGGTGCTTTTATGTACTAAAAATCCAAAGCCTCAAAAAAGATATGTATATACTTTTAAAATCCTACCATCCATTTTCATCTCCAAAGTAGATCTCAAATAAGTATTTCATTTGCATTTTAAAAGGTGTCTTGATTGCTGTTTAATTAAATATTGATAGCTCGAAAAACACATGGAAAATTAGCAGGAATGCAAGAGATACGTGAAGTTGTTAAATCAGTTATACAAAACTATCACTGAAATTCATATATACTTATGTTGTTATTCTGAGAAGGAACTCTCATTTTTGTTTGAAAGGATATTTAGTTTTTTAATTGGCAGTAATAAAGCCAGCAGAAGTTTCTTAGCTCTTAGTTAATGTAAACACTTCTTCTCGGGGATCCTAATTGCAGTTCGTCTCCTTCATCAAGGCAAACTGCAAAACAAGAAGAAAGAACATGACTTTGGCTCTTTTTCCCTTTCAGTGTGTCATTTCCTTTATGCTGAGGCTCTGCCCTCCTTGATGCCTATCCCAGTACCTTAATATGAATTTCTCTCTCGTAATTAACAGCTCTTAGTCAAAATTATACACTCACACTTCCTGGGAGAGGCAAGCCATATAAAGTTTATGAAGTGCACCCTTTACCCTGCTATTGTAGTTTCATCTGGGTTTACTCACTCAAGTTCATGTTAACATGAGTAATGAAGAGTCAGAAACTACTCATCCATTACAATGGGGTGCAGAAAGGAATCTGAATTAAAATCCAGCAAATTTACAGGATATTATACTGCTGCTGTGGACTTAAAATCAGTGTCTTTGCTAGATGCTGACACTACAAACACTTACCAGAAGCCACATTTCCTAGGGAAATCAGTATTTGAAATGAATGTCTGGAGAATACCGTCCCCAGGCAGAAAAGGAGAGGATATTCACTTCCAAACACAAAGATCTGAAGACACAACTTCTTTTGAAAAAAAGTCTCAAGTAGGACATACTTAAAGCCTTTCTTTTTTCTCTTCTTGGATGAGGAAAAATATAGCCAGTCAATTGATAAATACAGGAGAGTCTATATGTTCCTTTGCTTATTGTAATTTTCTTTTTACTCTACAAACACAGTGAGTTTTAAGTATCATTTTAATACACTGCTACTACAAGTACACAGGGGAAAAAAGCCTTCTTTAACAAAATGGAAGTTGAAATTATAGAAACTGCACTACTTTCCTCAGAGATGCAGTATTTCTAATGTGATTACTTGGCCTAAGATGATGGTTTATGACAGCTGTATGTTAGATTCTTCCAAAAGCAATCCAAATAATTTCCTCCAGCTGAGCTGCAATGGCTAGTTCCTCATGCCTCCTGTCCTTTCTCATATTCACAGCCTTGGGGTGGAAGCCATGCCAGAAAAAGATAAATTATCAGGATTACAGTGGAGACAAAAATGATGTCTGGGTATCTGCTCTTGACATTAGGCTTCAGTGGGTCTTTAACTGTAGGACCACTAAATCAGGAAGTCTCTATAGAGGTAGAAGATGAAATGAGGGAAGGAGGAGTCAGTAATTAGTAATCACTTATGTTTTCAGAAGCTTATTCCATCCAATATACACATCCAACCTGCAGATGCTTGCTAACCTCTAGTCTCCATTTGGAGTAGTTGAATCAATAACATTCTATATTTGATTCAGTTCTATTTCATGCCTTCCTATATAAATATGTAGATACATTTTAAATAAAGAATTTTTTTCCAGCTGTGCAGAACACGTATAGATAGTGTTCGCAAATTCAGATTATAAACTAATATAAATTTATGAGGCACCTGATGAACCACAGACACATAAAATGCCTGTCTTTATTAGTTTGGGGAGTGTGAGGGCCAGACCACAGTGGCAAATCCTACAAGACCTTGGGCCTTGAATGCAGGAGGCAGCCCACAGCACGGTCTCTGCAGACTTCATCTTGTGTTGACCACCTCATCTGAGACCACAAGTCACTCTGGCAAAAAAGTCTGGCTTAATTCATGAGCATGTCTGATTTCATTGCTGGGTACGGCCCACACAAACCAAACTGTTCTGCTCCAAGCCAAGGAACTTGTACTTAATCCCAGTTGAAGAAGTAGAATAAAGGTAAACTTTCCTAGCTAGGCATGGGCTCAGTTGAAAGAGTTCAGAAACCAAACAAGTCTGAGCAAGAAACTTCACTTAAAACACAATATGAAAGTATTTAAAGTACTATTTAAGCTTCTGGTTTTATCTCTTTTCTGAGGAAATTCACTATCCTATGCAGGGGATGAAAGCAAAGAATATCAGGAGAGTTAAAATAAAAAAATGTGTAACTTAATTAATCACAGCTGTGCAAAACATGATTAAGTAATTGAAGGGATAGAATCAAGGAGAGAGGAGATTATTTTAAACAGTCAGAAGTGCATAATTATGAGTAATGGGCTAAATCTGAGCAAAAGAAAAACTTTAAAGACAAAGCCCAGAAACAAATTCTCGCTAGTCAGCTCAGCTCTTGAAGGAAATAGCTTTTGCTGGTGCAACCACAAATCTGGGTTGGGTAAATATACACTGAGGTGTTCAGATATCATAATAAGGGGAGGGATATGTCAGCTCAAGAAGAAAGTTGCAGCAGGGTACCGGACACTCAGCCTGAGAGAATGTTCAGATTACACCTCAGTTCTATCAGAGGCATTGACTCTTCAGTTTTACCACTTCCTGACATTGTTCACAGCAGATAATCTGTCATGCTGGTGCAATGAGTTTGAGTTTGTGCTGATGCAAAATGGGAGCATGGCCAGACAGAGAAGAATTCGGGACTAGGAGGCATCACTTCTTTCTTTCTCTCGATCCTCCATACTTCCAGGGGAGCATTCAGTTACTGAAACTAAATATATCTGAGGATCAGCCAAATACAGCAATTTTCTGGCTTTAACATTTCTTCTTTGAAGTGTAGTGATTTAAAACTATTCAAGGATTGCAGTGGTCCAGAAACACAGTGCCTCTTCTTTGGCTTTAAATTTTACATTATCTGCAATATCTGACTCTTTTGTTCTACCCATGTCACTAACTGAATACTCAATTCATATGGGTACTTCACACAAAAGTCTAAGCCTCTATGAAAAAGTCTACCTGTTAAGGAAAGCACACAAAAGTTTCCTCACACTATTCTCCAAAAGTCTGGAGGGAACTCATACAGTTCATAAATTTGTAACACGAGTAATAGCTAAACTCTTTCGTAACAGCAGAGACAGAAACTGCACTCTGAAGGGCTGCCTCCCAAATCTCCACAAATACCTGATTTATCCGGTTAGTTACAAGGCAGGGGAGCTTTATAGAGGACAGAAAGCTGTGCACAGTGGAAAAGATGCTGTATTTTAGATGGTCACTGCATTCATTAGTCTCCCTGGTGCATGAACCTGAATTTTGGACATTTCAAGTGGTTTTAGCACAAGATGCCCTTTAGAACCCACATGTACACAATGGTAGCAAAACAAAATGTCCAAAATCTGCTCTGGAAGTCCCACTGTCGTCTCTTCCACACATGTTTATTACCTTCCTTCACCTCTGGACACCCTAGGCCTTAGCTGAAGTAGGGTTTGCTAGAAGTTCTTCATTAGATATCCCCACAGTCTTCACAGGATTTTGAATCACTCTCTTTCTTCCTTTTTAAAGGAAAAAGCAGCAAAATGGTACTGTTTGAAAGGCTTCTTCTCCCCCACACTTTTCCTGCCATCTTCAGAATGCAGCATCTCTTTCGACTGCTAAGAATTAAAAAATATAGTTTGATCGGATTAAAAAAATACTTGTATTATCTGATAACTAGCCAATAGCTCTCATGAGAGCAAAATCATGCAGCCACCAAGCAAGCAGACAGTAATTCATAGTTTCAGTTCTGATTATCAGATGAAGTAATTCAAGCTAGCTATTCAAAAGCTTTCACTAGCAATATCGTACCAAGGGGACTGCTTAAACTGGGATTTACAGTACATCTTGTACATTTAGGTAATCACATTTCAGTTTAAACCTTGTCATGACCCCAGATTCAAGGGAATGTAATGGTCTGCACACGTGATAATCCTGCTGGGTTATGTAAGGAAATGATTAAGGGTTTCACTATGTCCTGTCAGCTCTGAGCACTAATTCCAAAAGCACATTCTGCTCTCTTTGACAGATTTTAAGTGTGTGCATGTCCTAAATGGCAGTTGGTCTGCATAATAATCTGAGCTACTGCGCTCAATACTTTTATATAACACTGCCAATAGTGGTTGTTTAGATGTCATTCTTTTATATGTTGTATATTACCAGTTTGTGGCTTCATTCACAGCTTTAATGTTTGGAATTTCCTGCTCCTCCCCCATACACCTCCATGTAGTCAAACGTTCACAGTATGACATCTTCAGCTTTCAATATTTAGTAACTAAATTAGATTCTAAATTCAGAACCTGTCCTTTGTAATATATAAAGACTTTCACAGGTGTAAACACAGAGGTATTATGTCTAGGTATTAACTGATATGGTAAACATATATGATTCCAAGGCCTAATCTCTGAATCCCTGTTAGGATCAAATCTTAATCTCCTGGAAATAGGACACAAAAGCAAACATACTATTTTAGTTTACAGCTCCTTAAGAGTTTTTGTTCTTCCAGTTACTGTAATTCTTTCAAATGTGTAGAATTTTTCAAATCCCATCTTCATTCTTCAGCTTCTGTATATACATATATAAATATCTACATGCAAAAGAAATAAATCCCTCTTGTTTCTTTTCTGAATTCTCATTTTCATGTTCTTAATTTTCATTTGTTTCATAGTTGTATTCTGTCTCGAGGGGGATTTTGGTTGGTTGCTTAGTTGATTTTTTTTTTTTTGTGTAAAATATACTCAGAACACTGGATTCCATCAAGTTTGCAACTACAGGAAAAAACCAAAAATTGAAGATAGAGTGTTCAAAATGTGGCAGTATAGCCCTTAAGAACAGGGCTTTGTCTTTGCCATTTAAAGTCCTAAGGGAGTAGTAAATACTGAGTATCTGTACTAAGTACCTAAGGATTAGAATCCTTCATTTTAGGTCTGGCATGTCTGATCCCTATCCCCTACCCATGAATGCTCACAAGTGAAGTAGCTTTATCCAGTGGTATGCTTTTAGAGCACACCCATGTACTTGGTGATAATCTAAATAAAGTAGGGCTGGAACCAGCATGAGACATGACCTTAAAACATGGAATCACACTTAGCACTTTGGGGTTTCTTAAGTTTCTTCCCTATGCTACAAATGTTAATCCATGCTGTGCACTTCCATTAAAGCTTATCTGACAGTACTCAAAGCTAAACCTTTGAGGGGTTCTTGCAATTTGAACCATGGTGAAATGTGTACTCTTCAGTCTGAAACTGAACCGGGGTACTTTTTGTCACAGACTGTCATGGAAGCCAAGCTTAAAATATGGATCAGCATAAGACTAAACCAAATCACAGAGCATGGGTTTCTTCCTCACCATCAAGTGAAAGGATTTGGAAGGAACCATTGACTCGCTGCTCAACACTGGGATAATATCAATAGAATAAGTGAGTGAATACTTGCTCTTGCTATTAGCTTAGATTTTAAATACTACATCAAAAACACATTTTTCTCCATATTCAAATAAAATTGCCCTCTTGAGGAAGAATTTTTTTACTATAGAAGAGTAAGTCTTTGAATGAGTTGTACACATCGACACATTTTGTTCTGTAAAACATGCAAAGTATTTCATATGCCTCTCAGTTTTGAAAAGAGAACTTAAGAGTCAACAGGGAAATTTGATTTAAAATAACCTCTTCTTGTCTTAATTTGTCTATCCATCTCCCCCTCTTCTCCCCAAAAATCTATCAAAGAGAACAATTTTGTTGAATTTCCCTCCTTCTCCCAGTGTGAAACATTTTCTAGATTTAAGAGACTTCAAAGTTCCTGATGGCCTCAGGAGAATGTGGGGGTTTTGTTATTTCATGCTGGGGAGGTTTGCTTTATCAAACTGTGAACAAGTTCCATTACCTATTTTTAACGTTTTCTCTGATGAGTAAGATAAACACACAGTTATGTCTCTTTAAAGTTCTTAGAATTTAGGTTTTTTAAAAAAAAAAATTGAAATGTTTTTACCCCTACAGCCTTCTTCTTGCAGAATTATGTGAACATATTTTTGAGGAATAGTGACATGTCTGATCTATTAAAAACAAAATTTGGCTTATTGTTTTATTTATATGTTCCTGTTGGTATTAATATTTTCTACCTTATATATAAATATAGCTATGATGTGACAGCAATTTCTATGAGATGCAGATGTGTCTGTTAGTACCATCTGATTCTGCAATTGGCTCAGCAATAACAGAAGGTTTACACAATGTTGATATTAACACTAAACTATTTTATTTTATTTTATTTTATTTTTCCCTAGGATTTTTTACCCTAAATACTTAGTAGATTAGTCTGCTTCTGCAATATTCCATTTGTATAACAGAAATAATACAGCTCAAGAATCAGATATTACAGTTCTGTAAGTTAGACTTTCCTCAGATATATCCACTGATAAACACTTTACTTCTATGAATATGTATTTTTTTCTGCAAATAGTAAGCAAGACAAACATTACCATGTTTTATCTAGATCTGCTCTGACAATATTAATGTGTTTTTAAAAGATTTACCTATATGCTAACAATATTTTTAATACAAGATGGAAGCAGAAAGATGTAAAATACTGAGTTCTAGGAGTAAAAGAATATTGATACTAATAGATGCTGACAATAAATAAAACTGAAGGCAAAGTATAGATACATTTATGTTAAGATTGAGTCCAAAGTGAAGGCATCACTCAATAGAATGACAGAAGAAGATGGAATAAAGTTTTAAACAAAGATTATGTTTTGAACTGTGAATGGAAATTAAGAATGTAAATTAAAACCATAGCCGTTAGAGAACAGCAGATGCAGTTTTGTAGTTTCTTTGAAAGGATAAGATAAAAGCCACAGCTTTTTTGTTCCTTCAGTTTGGGAGTAACAGAATGTTGTAACCTTACATGCTTTTCTTGATCTTGTGTGGCTTGATTTCTCTGTTTATATAGAAGATATTTACATCCAAATATGATTGTACACAACTGCAAAGCCAGAGAAACCGGCAGTTAACAAATTAATAGCAAACTAGTCTGTCACTGAGTGTTCTAGGTGCCCTCCTTCAGTTCTGAAAATGAAAGGCCTCACACAGGCGTTCTTATTTTAAATTAATTTGTTTCTTCAGAAGTGCAAATGGAGAATGTAATTTCTAACCTAAAGAAAAAATAACATTATTTGAGTATTTCTGCTTTCTATTAATGATATCTGTTATAATGGCAGTATTTATAGTCTATATATATTTATCATGCAGTTACACAGACAGCAGTTTGAGATGGTCTCTGGACACCTCCTGAAAGTAAATAAGTAATACACAAAATTATCTATAGTGTCATGCTCCTAAGGTGTACCTCAGATAATATTTGAATTTACGTCTTAACATCAGCTTTCTAATCCCAAAGGAGCAGTCACAGGGCTGTGCACTGCTCAGTTGTTCATGCACAGTGTGAAAGCAGACCACAAGCTGCCTTTCCCCAATTGCCTTTGATAGCTCTTCAGGTAGTTCGGGTGTTCCCCTGCAGAGTGGTAAAAAATTTATGGTCGATGCAAGAATTGTGGCTATCTGACAGACATTCAAATTTTTCCCTGGACAGGTCTGAAACATACTGAATATTCTAAGCCTTCATTTTTCACCATATCTCTTCCACTGTGCAAAATGAGACTTGTAAAGCAAGATCTTTAAAACAAGTGGAAGTGGAGCACCATTAGGGTATATTTAGTGACAAAACCTTCCTTGTATTTAAGATGGGTAAAAGTTATAATGCCACGGAATTATTTTGGTGGGTTTTAAACAAAATCATTTGCTGTCTAAATTAATAAAAAATGTTCAAGCACCACTATATTTTTACTGTTACTAAAAAATACAGTAACATGTAAATATAAGGCTCCATAGGTTACAGAAGGAGAAAAATAAAAAACTGTAAAACCTAAAACTACTGCTTTACTTAGTAAATACTTAGACTAAAGACTTTTCATGTTCCTTTCACACTTCTATATATGGTGTGAAATATGGATGATCATTCCAGTGCATAGATGATTTTTCCAACACGAACAAGAAATTTTCAGCACAAACAGTGTGATTTCCCCCTAATTAGATTCTAATTCTACCAGAGGAGGAATCCAGGGGCTGAATTGTCAATAATCACATAAACAGAACTGATCAGTAATTTCTGCTGAATGTTTTTAATGGTCAAATTTTCCAACTATTCAAAATTTCACACTGGAAAACCAAAACTTGCCAAAATTTTCAGAGAATCAGACAAGACAAATGAAGTTCTGGGTTTTTCTTTGGTGAGTCAGCTCATCCTAAGACTCCCTAATGTCTCAGGATGAGATTTATTATTTTGGTGTACTCTATCCACTGCAATTACGTTTTGTACAGGCAGATTAAAGACCTGTTATGTGGGACACAAGATTACCTAGGAAGCTTTAGATGAGTCCTTCCAGGAAATAAAAATTAATACAGTTTTCACAGTCTTCTCTTATATAGGTACTCTTTTTGTTTTGTGTACTAGTAAGCAAAGAAAAAAAAATTCAATCATATTTTACCAAAGACTCCCTTTGCCTGTAGAGTGCTCTGACTATATAGTCTGTTCATATTATGATAATAGGTGGATTATGGGACAATGTCAGAAATATAAAGATGTAGAAGGTGAATAATCACTTTTATTGATACAAAATGAAATTTGTCTCAATTCAACATTTGTATCATACCTAGCTGTCACAGTGACTGCCAGTATGACTGCCAGCCAAGGTGTCTATGCCTTCACATGTTTAAACTGGGCTCCTTGTAGTTCAGGGGAAATTGGAAACGTTTGTGGGTTTTCCCAGCATAGTGATTTTTTCCAACATGTTAGGTTTTTTCCCTGGGGATTAGAACTCTCAAAAAGAATTGTTCATCCATAAGAATAAAACAAACTGCTGAGGTCTCCATTTGTCTATTAGCCCAGCTTTTGAGGATCTCAGGGGGTGATACTCAGTTAACAACTCTTAAAGAAGATTGCCAACAAAACTTTTTTAAAAGAAGGTGATTAGATTGGAAGAAACTTGATAAAAAAGAATTCATAGGCTGATAAAATCACAAATACATTATCAATTCTTTCTCTGATTTTATTTTTAAATGCTTTTCCTAAAATTATGAAGTAAATATTTAATGTTCTTAAGCTACAACTATATCGGAAGAATAATTTATCAGAGGAAAGGCTACTTCCTGTGTCGTATTTATTTCCAGTTATATAAACCTGACACTTGCATTCCTCAGAAAAATATCTGTGTGAGTCATCAGCTTCCTTCACAGTTTGCTTTGCTGGGCTAAAAAATGTTACCTGGTCATGAACTAGGGAGGAAAAAAGAAAGAAAATATGAAAGAAATGTAGAATGAGAAGTTTTAAAGAGACTCTGTCTGCTCACAGCTGAGCAAAGCTAAACAAAAAATTTTTGCACAAACCACTCAACTCCCTAGGGTCCTAGAAGCAGTCAACAGAATAACTATGAGCACCAAGACATGTAATATGGCAATCAGGCTCAAAGTAATAAAAATCCAAGAGTGTTTCTCACAGAAGCCATGAAATTTGAAGTAAAAAATATTATCTATGCCAAAGTTACAAAATTTGATAAACTCTTGGAAATATACCTTGCATTTGATTATCAAAAATACACAACTTACATTTAGAGGAGGAAATCTACTGATCTGAAAATAGAGATTTGGAATATATTACACACACTTACTGAGCTGCATTTATGACTTCTTCTTTTAGCCACTGGTGAAGTCAGACACCTTGAATAAATTAGTCCATGGTTAGGTGCAGTTTGGCTGTGTTTTATGGTTTTCCATTTAACCACTAGGAAATAAACATGAAATTTATTCTCTTTTGGCACTAATTGTTCTGTGTTTTCAATTTGGTCAGCCTTTTACTGGAAGGAATTAGAAGAAACTAATTTTTAAAATAATTTTAATGTGTGTTTGTTTATGTTCTCTTCAGAACACGAATTTTTTAGTATGATATGAAATAAGTTACAAGTATCTTGTCTTTTGTCAAATGCAGTGGGGCTTCTCGTATTCTCTGAAAATCAGAGATCACACCTCTAAGTAGATCAAAATTTTAAATCTGACTTCTGGTCTTGGGAGAGGTTACATAAATTCCTGCAAACATTAAGAAAACAAAATAAAAGGATGCATCTATATGAATACAAAAATTTTTCGTAGTTTTTAAAAAATGTATTTGAGAAACTAATTTCAAGGTAAATAAGCTTTATTTTGTATATGTGCAGGCTAATAATACTGAAAATTATTATCTAAGGATTTGTATGAATGATCTTGCTAGGCCAGCATACAAAGCCAACAACCAGGAAAGAAAATTTGTAAATTGCAGGCACAGATATTTTCCTCAGATCTTGCTTTATTTAAATAAAGAACAAAAAAAACCCCCAAAAGAACAAAATTTTAAAAGCAACCAAAAACAAAACAACCTCAAAAACAAAACAAATAAATTTAAACAAGAGTTCAGTTTATTCAAGGCCTTTTTAACTAGTCAGCTAAGAGAAAAGATGTTGCATTCTTCTTACCTAATATCCTGCATTGTGCCATGTTCTGCCATTCTTGCAGTTTCCCACCACAGTCACTGTCCATTAATGAATATCGTAAACCCTGAGATGTCAGAGAACCATCACCTCTTGTCAATGTCTGGGATGTTGGGGATAGGAAAAGAAAAAAATTAAAATTTTGCCTGTCATTCTCAAAATCTTTCTTCTAAGAATTCTAAAACTGAAGAATATGCTTTTAACTAATTATAATAAACAACTGATCTTGCTTAGAAGATAATCTCAATATTCCAACTACCTCAATATAGAATTAAATATCGGTGAAGTGCTCTCCATGGAATTACTGCTTAAAATCTTCTATCTTGATATTTGATTTTATGTGTTGTAATCACATAATAAACCTGAAACATCATTTAAAGTTTGCTTTAATAGCCTTCTTGACAAAGAGATAAGGAAAAATAAAAGAAAAGGCTCTTAATTTTTGAGTAAATTTGAGCTATATAGAGCCTTATCAGTGATCTTGAAAAAAATCAGTCACACAAAGAGAATGACTAATATTACCTTGAGGTCACATATAGGAGAATATAAAAGTGCTTCTACAGTTTTGTGCCTCAGCAGGGGATAAAAAAAAAGTATTTTTAATTTTGTCTTTGAAGAATTAGACCTTGTCACAAAAACAATATAAATTGTGTGGTATTTCATACACATTTTTAGTGTAATTCTATTATTGCAGTGGGATCATGAACATAAGCAACTGTAATTAATTTCTGTTGGGTATGATGTGAGTATTATTACAAAACATGTTTTTTTTCTCAGACTTGAGATAACTTTAAGCAAGACAACTTTAATTTTTAGGGTTTTGTCAAGAAAATATTTTTGGCATAATATTCTGGTTTTCTTTTCAATACATATATTTAGTTGTTAAGAGAAACAAAGAAAAGACCAGTCACACTTACAATGTTTTCAACACTGCACAGTCATTCTTTTAGGAAAAAGGGAAATAAATGCTGCCAAAGGGGGCTGATGTTTTAAAATAATTTAAAAGCAACTCTTAAGCTCAAGGGCACTGTTTTATTCATCATTGACAAGAATAGCAAGTGGTGAGTCATGACTCTTTTTTGAAATTCATTCACTCACTTTACATGCCTCTCTTTATAGCTGCCGAACTTGCAATACCATCTGCTTTCAGCCTTCAGAAACTCAAGTTGCCTCTAGCTGAGACCAAAGCCATGAATATTTAACACCCGCAAACAGAAGCAGTAGACCGCTCAAGACCTAACATCAGTGGAAATTTGGAAACCTCTGTCTCCAGACACAGCCAAGGACCCACGTGACATATTCAGTAAACATAGAAGGAGACTGTGGTGACTTCTCTGGTCCCAACTCTCAGGGTGAAAGTGTCCATGTCCAGCAGCATTTCTATCTTGGGATACACTCACCTTTTCTGCTTGTTGTCTCCTCCCACACAACCCTTTGCAGAAAGAAAGAGAGAAAGAAAGAACAGAAAGAAAAAGAAAGGAAGGAAGGGAAGGAAGGGAAGGAAGGGAGGGAGGGAGGGAAGGAGGGAGGAAGGAAGGAATTCAGGAATTCAGGAAGGAATTCAAGAAGGAATTCAGGAAGGAACTCAAGAAGGAATTCAGGAAGGAATTCAGGAAGGAATTCAGATAGGAATTTAGGAAGGAAGGAAGGAAGTGGTGGAAGGAAGGAATTGGCAAAAGGAAGGAAGGAAGTGGCAGAAGGAAGTGGCGGAAGGAAGGAAGGAAGGAAGTGGCGGAAGGAAGGAAGGAAGGAAGGAAGGAAGGAAGGAAGTGGCGGAA
>JAHLSL010013260.1:463677-574299 GCA_025920805.1 Petroica traversi
AGGAAGGAAGGAAGGAAGGAAGGAAGGAAGGAAGGAAGGAAGGAAGGAAGGGAGAGAGAGAGGGAGGGAGGAGGGAGGGAGGGAGGAGGGAGGGAGGGAGGGAGGGAGGGAGGGAGGGAGGGAGGGAGGAAGGAAGGAAGGAAGGAAGGAAGGAAGGAAGGGAAGAAGGAAGGAAGTATAGGAGTGTTTCCATCCCATCTGACTCCAGCACCCTGTGGCGAGAGGAACTACAGGCAGCAGCACCAAAGAGGGACTGGGAGCCAGAAATCACAAGTGAGAAGTAGCAATACTTAAGCCAAGGCTCTTTCACCTAGACGATTTCTCGATCCAGCTTAATCAGATCTGAGTCAAGTCTGAGAGAAAAGGCCTCAGAAACACAGTCTAGAATGATAACAGACAATTAAAAAAACTTGAATAATTTCGTTCTTCAACATTTTACGTAAAATTATAATTTCGTTTTTGATTGATTGATTGATTGATGGACTGATATACTAAATCTCTTAAACCTATTCATAATTAAATTATGTGAGTGTAAGTAAAATAAAATGCCGAAGGACTGGCCAGAGATTGAATATGATAGAGCTACATTATTTTTTCCAATAAAAATATGCCAAAAACCAGGGCTCCTTCAAAAAGATTTTCTTTTTCCCATGGCATCACTTGAAAAATTGCAAAGAAGAAAAAAACTGACATCGCCATATCTGCTCATATCTGTTCAATTCCTGATCTTTTTTCACTAGTGCAAAGGAGAAATTTCTATAAATTTAATATTTTTCATTTGGTTTCTATGGAGATTATGGATATTTTTTGGAATAGTCTTGAAGAAATTATTTTAATATTTTTCTAAAGCATGAGGAATATTAACTTTGGAAAAATAATAGGAAATAAATTCTGCAAAAGGTTCTTTAATACTTAAAAGAGCATAAATCAATTTAGCACAAGCTTCATGGTGATGCATCATGAGGCAATTCTGATGGAATAAGTTATGCAAACGACCTTTAGTGATATTTTGGAAAATAATTTGCAAAACATAGTCCATACACTGTACCTCTTCTCTTTTTTCTCATTTGCTCCTGTTATTGAAGTGCAGCCAAGTGTTTTTTTAACAGTTCTTGACTGCAGCAGTTAAGAAATAGTTTCTTAGACTGCTCTGGAAAGGCAGGATTTTGAGTAATATTTATGAAGAATAAAAACCTTTTTAACTTGAAACATAGATCTCTCTTACTAAAACTCTACATCAGGGCTGCAGGTATTCTTCTGTGGTGGGTTGCTCAAAAACAACTGTAAATAGAGGTACATATAGCACTCTTCAGAAATGTAACTGAAACAAAAGCCTTTTGATTTTAATGCTCAGCAGAATCTGGTTATCTGAAATTTTAAAAGTCTCAGTTGTTGGTAATTATTTTGCTGCACCAGGAAATCAGACAACTTGACCTCCAAGGTAATGAGTACAAAGAGGAGGAAAACTATCATCCCTCCACAGAATTTTAATATTATGGTATTTAAAATTCAGTCAGATTTGTAAAACTCAAAGATTAATGCATCCACAACACATGACTTAGATGTTGCTCTATTTGCTACATTTTAATTTTTAAAATTTATTTACCCAAGTGTGATTAGAAATTACATGGTGTGTTAGGGCTTCTAACAGTTAATTTCTGTTCAACAATTTGTTAATTACTGCTTAGAATTTTGCCAGTCTTTCCCATCAGGTGCTAAAATTTCCATGCTTATTTGCTGGTTCTTTATGCTGGTTTTAGTAAATGAAACCATTCTTTGATCAGTTACATCAGCCCTTTCCCCTCCACACTCCTCCAGAGGTTCTATAATGATCTGGAAGTGAGAAAGAAGGAGTTTTCATTCCCTTGCTGATCGTCATATGGTTTCAGTTTCCTAACATCTGCTTCCTCCTAATCCTCATGTGCTAGGCTTTTAGTAAAGGTGGTACCTTACTAAAAAAGGCTAAAACCTTATTTGTCAGAATTAGGATAAAATTTCTTAGCACTGATAAAAATAAATAATTTATAAGCTAGAATAGTTCTCTACAAGCTACCACTATAAAGAAGAAAGGGGAAAGAAACATAATATTTTATCTATTTTCTTACTTTTTTTTTTTAAACCAAGCTTGTACACGTCTTTTTCTTGTTAGAAGGGAAACTGGTTTCACTTACTACTCTCACTGCCAAAATCCTGAGGCTCTGCCATCATTTTCACAAAAGTACTTCCTTCATCAAGCACAAAGAATTGCATGTTGTTTGTCCTTACTAGGTATATTAAAACATTTGTGCGACTCTTTTTTGAGGGTACAAATTGGTCTCGGTTATTTTGGTCCATTTTATAAAAGAGGAAACCCATTTATTTAATTTTCAGTTTCCTGATTTTTCACACTTCCAGGATGTGACAGGTTCTTCATTGAAGAAATTATGATGTTACAACATAAATGGAAATTACAATGTCAGAATAGAATTGTTTGTTGAATTTCTAGAGGCTTTAAATTTTAATTTAGCCTGATCAAAATGCCTTTCAAGATTTTTTTCAGATTAGGTCTTACTGTGGAGGTTGAATTTTATAGAGGTATTTCAAGAGCATCCAAATTTAATTGCAATTCCTCAGTACTCAGTCAGAGTACTCCTTGCATTGGTTCCTCCTGGTCAAAATGTTGTTTCTGATAGTAGTGTATGTTAATTCACTGTCTGATTTTTTTTACTTGAAGTAAATTTGAGAAGTAAAATAATTCTTGAGTCAAGGTGTCTTTCCAAAGTGAGACTTTAATTTTTTTAATGCATATTTGTGACATCACTAGCATCTCAGTATGCTCAGTCACTGAAAAGAGAAAATTCCTTCTGACTCTGCATGCCATCTGTATTCTTTGAGGGCTTGCAAGAGCTCCAATGTCATAGTAATAAAAGGAAATTTTAGTACAGCTGTGACAGTAACAAAATCACCTGTAAGACATATATCACCAAGTGGTCTCCTAGCATTACTCTCCAGGTGTCATGTAAATTATCCAACCAGAGAATTCTGCCCAGGCTACAGCTGCCAAATCAGTCTTTTATTTTTTCCAGATTCCTTGTTGCTGTCAATACTCCATTTAGAAAAGGATACAGTCAGAAAATCTGGAACAATTAAAAATGATCCACCAGCAACAAATGAGATCTGTTTTCAGATCACAACAACAACACCTAGAGAGAAGAAACAGCTGCTTGCCATTTGTCTCCATTTTGGAAGTTCCATTTTCTTCTGTTGGAGCCTCCTCTCGAGTCCATTTGCATACATCAAAATAAGATGCATCTGCACACGATTTACTGCTTGGAGATATTTTGTGTGTGCAACATATGCAATAGGCATGTAATATATATCTAGTACACTTACCAGTTTTAAATAAGCAGCAAATTTAATGTTTACTTTCCACATTACTTTGTTTACTCAGTTTAAGTTGCAAAATGCTTCCTTTCTTTCACAGTCTGACCTCAATAAAGGTCAAAATGTTAACATCAGAATAGGAGAGTTTTGGTAGTTGTCTCATTTTGATGGAATATTAAATTTTTTTTTGGTAACTCGTAGAAAAATTGCATCAATATAAATATCTACCAACAATATGAGGGGTTTTTTTCTATCACATATTCTGTACCTGAAGTCTTTCAAGTAAAGATTTATTTTTATATTATCATTCTAACATTTCCTGGAAAAGTTTGTGTTCTATTTCCAGGTATAAAAACTGTACTGATTACAGACATTTTTGTTGCTTTTAAAACTACAGTGTAGCTTTCAGCAGCATACACTATTTTCACATAACATTTTCTGAACTATCTATAATTAAGCAATGTTGTGTCGCTTTCTTTCTTTTTTCTTTCTTTCTTTTCTGGAAAATATACTAGAAGATTATTAGATCAAATAGTGTATGGAAAAAATAAAGTAGAATACTTCATGTTGCATGTGGAATGCCTAGGTCACTGGCTTCAAAATTTACCAGTAACCTAAACCATGCATATGTTCTATCTGCATAAGGTATCTATCTACATTTTCAGAAATCATAATCCACCACAAAGTACATACCTGTCGGGTGTGAGAGCTATTAATGTGAAAGAGATTTTCTCAGGGTATATTGTGTTCTTTGCAGCTCACAGACTGCGAACACCACGAAAGAATTTCTGCCAGAGGATCACTGTAAAGGCTGTCTATATGGAGGTCCCTGTCTGGAATTCTATTTACTTTGTGAGAAAATTGCTTATATAACCCTTAGATAGATTTGATAAATGAATCATACAGATAAAGATTGCACAAATGGTAAAAGTATCATAACTGACTAATTTAAATTCCATTATTATTCTATATATGTTCATGGGTCGCCAAACACCTTCTGTTATCCCTTGCTATAACTGCAGTGTAAACACAGGCTACTTGCATTTTGATTTTAAATTTACTCTAAAACCCAAAAAGGGATCATGGGTAATAGTAGTACCTGGGTCTAAAAGTGATAAAATTTATCATTTTACTTACTTCACCACCTCTGTGGCATTCCTATCATTTGTGTGACAGAAAAACTGTCAACATTAGCTTATATGCCAGATATTAAAAGAGTAAAGTAGGAAATTACTACTTGTAGTACCAAGACTTACACTCAAAAGGGAAATAGTTAAGAAAAAAGCTTTAAATCAAATTATCTGTCATGCCAACAGGAAAATGGAGTATTTTTAAAAGCTGAAGTACAAGTAAAACACGCAGAAACCAGAGATAAAGAAATGACATTTGGCAATAAGACCACATTATTGTTTAGTGGCAAGTTTAATATATTCTCAGTATTTTCTCGTAAGTTTTGTGTCTAAGCTATAAAAGTAATTATGACAATATAAATTTTATTAAAAGAGCAGTATTTATTGTTATTTTTAATTTTATTTTTATATTGCTTTTTGGCTTGCAGTTATCCCTTTCACAATTCTGTATTTGTTCTAACCACAGTGTCCTCATTTAACAACACAAGTTGTTTTACATCTGCAGTAACAAAATTGCTGGGGGCTTGTGCCTGCCTCCAGGAGCCAAACTGCTCCAACTGGAAGCGCAGATTCATCAATTTGTGAGCATCATCAATAGTGGGGAGACAGATACATTTCTGAAGGTCACCTCTGCTGGCCTTATCACATGCTCTCTTCTAGGCAATTTATTACATTACTCAGTGGAAGACCTTTTATTTTTTTCCTCTGTTTTGTGGAACATCCAGTTTTCTTGGTTTTGATTAATCAGTCAGATTAATTTTCTCTTCACATCTACCCTCTGATCTTGCTTTGGGGATTTTTTGTTAACACTAAAATTTCCTTGCAAAATTTTCTAAAAAATTAGTAATGAGACATATTATACAGCTGTGGCCAGAAAGGTCACAGAATCTGCTTGGACAACGGAGGATGATTGTTGGACATGGTATTAATGTATCAATGCTGTAGTATTTGTATGACAGTTTCCTAAAGATGCTAGGATTTGTAGTTTAACTGTGATGTGGTACGTTTGAAAGCACTCCTAAACAAAATAAATTGCACCTTTTCGGTGCAGAGGAATACATGAATATCATTGGACAGGAGATTATGACATTTATAACTTAGCTCTGTCATTGCCCAGGGATTTGGTAGAGAGGGCTCCTAGGAAAGAACCAGAAGTCCAGCAGGTATTTGGTGAAGGTTTCCTAATGTTTTAAAAACTATGAAAGCTCTGAGTGCAGTTCAGACAGCAGTGAGAAGAAACAGAGTTAACTATCAGTGATTGCACATATTATAAAACAGAAAATCTGACTTCACTTCAATAGCTGAACTAAAAGCTCTTGATTGGGACAAGGTGAATGGAACAGATGCAGAAGAAACCTAAATCTGTGACTTAGATGAAAACATAGCATGGGATTAAAGAGACAGGAAAAAAGCTATCAACTAGGCAACAAAATGCCCCAATAAACTTCAATTAATAGATGCAAAATTATCTGTTTAAATGTATTTTCTTGCTTATTATAAATATTGTTTAATACCAAACCACTTTATTTAAAATCTAAAACCATGGTAACTGAAACAGAGATTCCATTCTTTCTAATATGCTTTTCATAGTGCTGAAAAAACCTAACCAAGATTCTGTTTTGCAGAAGTAATTACTTGGAATAATTTCAAATTTTGGCTATGGAGTATGGCTATGGAACTCATTGGTTACACTAAACTTATAAGTAAAATGAACAGTGAAACGAGGCATTAGACAGACAGAATGCAGAAAAACAAAATTAATTATGGTTTACAACAATAATTGTAAGCTGAAGTTATTTTACTTTATAATTTTCACTTTTACTTTGTAAATTCCTGGGAAAAAAATACCAAAGTAAATGGAATGTACAAATTTGATGCAAACCTAATTTGATGCAAGAAGGAACAGCTCAGTTTATCTGATAGTTTAAATTAGACAATGAATTTAAATTTCGGTTCATAGGGAAAAAAGGCATTATGTAAGCCATGGCAAACAGATTTTGAAAAAATGCCCCATATTTTTTTAATGTTATTTTTCTACATATCATGCCTGCCTTGAGATTGTGACCTGAAAAAAAAAAGAGAAAGCTGTGTAAAATATACTGGGTTTTATGATCAATAACTATCATTACCTCTAATCAGTCACTTGAGTATAAAACTGCTTGGAAAGAGATCAGTTTAATCTTATTTAGAAAAAAACAAGAGAGATACCCGTATAGTATTTTTTGCATTTGATTTTCATTCATTGTTAAAGTATCTACAGAACCATGCTTCCATGGTAAGAACTTTCATTTTCAATATTTACTTCCAAAATGTTACAATTGTGTCCCCACTGCATCATCTCAAAAAAATTGATAAAACTACAATTGTAATTCAGTCATCAGGTTTTCCAAAGTAATTATGTCCATACTCGAAATTCTCCCAACCACTATTCAAATAAGACTCATCCTTCCACAAAATATTTTTTCTTTATATTGCATTTCCAGGCCAAATTTTGTTTTTCCTTATTGTTTTCAAAACTAATCAAAACTATTCTTTCTGTTTATTTGTTAAGCCTCCTGTCTTGGCAAAGAGGGGTTTAAGAGAATCTACTTATTACAGCACATCCATGATGTTGTTTTGGGTTGGTTTGGTTTGGTTTTTTTTGTTAAGATTTGCTAGATCAAAAAATGTTTCTTCAGTAGTTCGTATCAGAGTCTTCACAGTGATTGCTTCTGGACTTGTAGATTCTGAAGAAGTGCCTCTTTCTCACTCCAGTAGCATAACACGAATTTCAACATAGCCCACCAGTGGACCACAGCTGACTTCTCTACAAGTTCATAAACCTAAAATTCCCCACTCTAAACAGCACCAACTCTTTCTTTACCATTTTTTCAATATGCTTTAATATTTTCCATTTTTGTAAAATAATTTAAAGCAAGATATTTATAATTCTTGTGTGTTTGAAAGAAGAATTTACTTTTTCTTGCTTTTAGTCAAGTAAATTTCCTTTGACTTCATTTTACCTCTTCTTACAGCAGTTTCTTTGTTTTTTTACTTCTTCATAAATGTTATTTGTATTAGTATTTGCTACCTTAAAAGTCTAATTATGGCTTACCTTCCTGCTTTTATAGACATATATATGTACACTTTCTTAATCTCATCTGTGAGCCTATGTGTTTCCATTGTTGTTGTTATTTTTGAGATTCAGTCTCAAAAAGATGTCCTGAGGCATTTTCAAATGTCTCTTTATGTTTCCAATATACCTTTGAAAAGAGAATTCATGTTGGGTATTTAACTTCATTTTCTGCAGTATGTTATTCTCCCAAAAAAAACTCTATGCTTTGGCTTATTTTCCATGAGATCCTACTCAACAAGTGAGTGACAAATCATGGTCATGACATTATTCCTACTGTTTTCTTCTTTACCTGGAAAAATTTTGGAAGTTGCCTCTCACTCTTCCCTGAACACACAGAGGAAAACCAAAGCACCTACAGGCCAAACTAAATAGCATCATCCGTATTTTGAAAGTAATAACATGTTTGACAGTATGAACTTTGTCATATAATTCCAAAGCAACTGGTGTAACTTGACCAAAGAGTTGTAAAACTACGTCTCAAATTGAGAGGTTGCACTCATCAAAAATGTGTGATCAGCAGACTTTTTCACACAACATAACAATAGCAAGGCCACTGAAAGCACAAAAGTCCAGGATTACAAAGCATTTTTCTGCTAAGTGGTCTTATCAAAACATGCTTTAACAGAAAATCAATGTAACCTTTACAACAAATTATAAAAAATGTTCTTAGCATGGTTTTTTTGGAAAGGAAATGTTGCCACTGTGTCTAGGCTTCATCCATTTCAGGCAAATTGGTTTGAAATTACTGTTGTATCATCATGAAAAAGTATTTTCTAGTCAGTATGCAGTAGCAGAAGTAAAAGTTTGTCATTGCAAGATCATTTTTAATCCAGAATATTTTCATCTGGTTTACAACATAACTCCAGAAGCAGTGGAAGTACAATGGAACAGCTTACAAAGAGACCAACAAAGAGGTCCAGATCTCTGAAATACACCCACGTGGTTGCCTTAAACCATAATTTTTCCATTGCATTATCTCTTCCTGTCCTGTTGATGCAGGGAGAGAGATGAAGTGACTTGATAGGCACCTGGTGGCCAGTCAAGCTCAACCCAACACACTGGATTAAATCCTTAAGTAATTAGAATACCAACACTTATTTCCTCAGCAGGTATTGCAAAGGAGGATTAATTTCAGGTTAAAACTCTGAAAATCCTTCTACACTTGAGGTGTCCTGAAGATCAGGACCTTCCTCTCTGATCCCTTCCTGTTTGTGCCTTGATGAGGTTTTCTCATCATGCGAAGGAGGCTGAGAAATGTGCTTTGAGTGGGACCAACTTTATTGACTTAATTGAGCTAAAATGTTCCTGAGAGACATTCCTGTTCCTTTGCATCTGGTATTTAGGGTTCCCTGCAAACAGAACTACCACCTAGGTTAATAAGTCACAATCTCACACTAAATTACCTCGTTCTAAATTACTACAGTTATCATTGGTAAATACTGGTTGTATAATAGTAAAATAGTAGCTATCTGTTTTATAAGAAAAAGATGCTACAACACAAAAGATACATTTGTCACATTCCAAAATACTGCAGTCTATTAGAAAACCAACACTCCAGAAAAATAAAGAGGTCTGAGTCTTAAGCAATGTACTGGGAGCAATGAAACAGCCTCTGTGGTTGCAACAAGGGGAAAGATTTATACTGAAGATGTAAATTAAAAAAACATGGTTTGTGTGGATTTATTGTCAAATAATCCCCATCAGAGTAATTCAGCCTTCATCATCCTGATTCAAGCCTACAGAATAGATAGGAGAAAGGAATGCAAGTGACAGTAGACATAATATACCACATAATACTGAAATTAGAAAAAGTTAAGTAAATCTCTTAAAATCTGTTGAGAAACATAGGCACTAATACAGAACACAAGGTGTTCTATAATTTCTAAGAATAAATATGGGTGGGGGAAGAAAACATTTAGTTAGCACTATTAAGACGCTCTGGCACTACTGCGGGAAAAACTAGTGAAATCCAATCCAAAAAGTTGCCCAAACATCCTTATCAATCTTCAAAGAGTCCAAAAGCATATGATTATTCAGAATACCAAAGGTCAGTGAAAATCAAGGAAGATCAGATTTTAATTACTAGCATTTGAAAATACACCTGCTGCTACACAGGGGAGTAATCAGAAATTTCTCTGAGTAAAGTTGTTTCACAGCTTAGTATTAAAAGGATTAAAAATCATTAGAGTCAGGTTTGCAATTTTTTTCTTTTTCTGTTCAGAAATGCCCAGCAACAAATGCGAATCTTACATGAGACAGAGATTATCAAACGAGCAATGGGTCCAATTAAGGTTCCTTGTCACTTGTCTTTTCAAAGAGAAGTTTGCTGTTAACCACTCTCACAGCTGTCTCCTATCAATACCTCTGACACTCACTTGAGCCCGAGAGCCCTGTGAGTTCCATTAGCATTATCAACTGCAGCTGAAACATTCAAGGCAGGCTGCCTGGAAGGAATGACAGCAAGGATCTGAGCAGCAGAACCCTGTCAGCATTTCTATGAATGTATTTACGATTAAATGAAATAAACTGCTAGTGTCATATTTAATCCTGACACACTCACACAATACAATTTTCAGCAGCAATTCTGATTTCAGGTTTTCCCTAGACATCTTAATTCTGTCCTCTGAAGTGTGTATATTTTAGATAGGAAAAGCACATGGTCTCAGGCACTGATCTGAAGTAAACACCTAAACACCAGGGGTTTTTTAGAATGTATTTGTTTAAACTTTAGCCTAGCAAAATATTAGCAGTATGAGTAGATTTACTGACTTCAGACTGTCCATCTATTCAGAAGTTTTACTGTAACAGACTGAGTACTCAAATCGAAATAGTTAGAGATGAAGGAAAATAGATTACTGAGCAGCTTGTAAAGAACCACTTCCTCAACCATTTATAAATGAAAGTGCAGTACACATGCCAAATACTTTGTTTGATATGTACCAGGACAGGTGTAGATTTACAACTTTTTCAAGATTACCACAATGAAAAGAAGCACATCTTCACAGAGTTAAGGCTGAGCACTTTGTTCCTAACCAGGAACTCCCATTAATATTTTCTTGTACACACTTTCTAATATTTGCATATATCCTAGCATCTGAAAGCTTACAATACTAGCTAGAAAATTCATTATGGATTGAAACCTTTAACATCTGCTATTAGGGGGTCATTACAGGATCGAGCTTATTAAACTCTGGCTGTGGACTCCTTAAAAATGCTGACAAGTGTCTCAAAAATGTATTGCAACAGATAAGTGTAAGTTTTGGGGTCATTTAGATGTTTGAGTTTAGCTGAAAACAAAATTATATTACTGCATAAGACATATCCAAATAAGTGAATTAATGTATCACTGTATGAAAAAAAATGTTCAGATAAATGTCTGAACCAATGCAAAGATATTTAATTTTTTTTATTAAAAAAAATTTTAGCAAATATTATCCCATGAGGAATAAAAATATCATGATGCAACCAGAGGTGAGTAAATAGTAACTCTCTATGAATTTCTGTTAGTTTCAAACACATCACTCTTGCCTGGCATTTTTATCAGCTGTATATTTTTTATAAGATTTATGGTTAGCTAATTGTTGATTAGTTCTTCATCCTTTGTATTTATATGTTGAAATCTTTTTGTAAATCTGACATTTTTAAATTCACATTTCTAGGGTCAAGAGATAGAAATATTCTTCTAGACTAATTATGTCATCACTAATTCTGACAAAGAAGGCAGAGAAGCAACTCCTTTTGAAACCCCAGTATTCCTGAGTTAATGAATGTCATCTACTTTCTGCAGGTGTTAAGAATGGTAAAGGAGTTATGTTTCTTGGATATGCAGTGTTTTTATTCCCATTTATGTGTTCAGTTATAATTGTCAATCAATTTCAGTCATACATGTCTAATACTATTCCATGAAAAAAGGCTGGATAAATCTGAGCAGAGATTTCTACATGCTTATCTAGATACCATTATTTCCTTAAAAATAAAAATTGAAGTTTTAATAGGGTGAATTCCTTAGCAAAGTCTACATCTCCAGAGCTGCACTAAGCTGAATGCTTCTAGTACTGATTGTCTTGGTTTCTAATGCATTTACTTTTAATAAAGTAATTATAATTTTAAAACACAATGCTTCAGTATATAAAACTGTTTCTTGACTACACATTCAATGCTAAGTCTATTGTTTATCTGTGAAGAGGAATTCAGCTGTTAAATTTCTCACATTCTACATACTGGATACATTTCACAAATTACATCTCCGGCTGTTCATAAGACTAACATAACAACAGTGGCAGCCACAATACAGCTTACAGGACTGTAGCTAAAAAGCTACCCCTTATTTCTTTACTGTGGGAAATAGAAATTCAGGGAGAAAGACAGAAAAGGATAAATGTTCACATTCCTGGGGTGTTAAATGATATTGTGCAATGATATTGGTTACAACACAGGCAGTGCCAAGATGTAACTAATTTAAAGATGGCATACTTTATATGTTATTCCCCATTTGCATATATTTTTATTAATAAAGTGAAGAGATTAGTGAGAAACACATCAAGGAAAGAAGAACATTGTTTCTCACACTAGGTACCCTGATATTGCATTCTGGACCTTTCTGGGATACAAGGATTATCCAACAGGGAGAGATGGCAAAGTATCCTACCTGTATTTTAAACAATCAAGGGAAAGAGATATGAATGGATTAAAGAACATTAAGACCAAGTTAGGAAAAAGACTAAGTTAGAAAGAAGTAACTTGCATTCATTCCTTCCATCAATGTTTTTGGTTTGTTTTTGGGTTTGCTTTTGTTGTGTTTTTCTTTCACGACACACCCGGTCCCGTGGTATAAATAGGCAACATATACAAGTTGAAAATGTCAGCAATCTTCACAATCCCCCTGTGGGAAGGACCCCAGGTAGGATCCCTGGCAAGCCAACTGGTTTCCTGGAGTGATGCAGCCGAGATCCTTCTGTCACACCATGCAAGGGTTGGTGGCAATGACTTGATGCACTGGGAGATACTTGGGGATTCTGGAAAGAGATGGCTGGCCCCAGGACTACATGCTGCACTATGTATATTTTTAAAACATCGAAGTATTTTTCCACAGTGTTATTACTCTGAAGTAACACAGATAGAAATGGAAGTCTATGCTAAAATTTGAAATCTGAAATACACACCCGAATCACAAGATATAAACAGCAGATTTTAGGCATGATGGGTAAAGATTAGAAAGATCTCTCAACAACCACTAACTATACATAAAAACCAAAAAGGCAGTAATAGTAAATGGCATCCCTTGTTAATTAATATATGTTACAGGAATCCTAATCATAGAGATTAAATTCCACTATGGAATACATCTTTTGGGATGTTTTCATTTTTATTCGAGGTTGTGGTTTCAGACTTCATTGCAGTCTCAATCAGCCCTTGAAGAATCCTCTCTCTATTGTAAATAATTTTTTCTCAAACTGGAGGTAAAACTAGGCTGATAAGGTGTCAAAACTTCAGATTATCTTCAGAATCATAACTGCTATTCTGAGAGACTTTCTATCTTGGCACAAACATTACACATTAATATATAGTGGGATGCTACTTTCCCCAGGCTCATTTAACCCATTTGCTTTTTTCCCTCCTCCTTCTTCCTTTGTGCTTCTTATTTCTATTGCTCTCTAAACAGATGGGCACTGTAACTTTCTGTGTGCTTCTGCAGGCTGGGAAAGGTGAAGTCCCAGAAAAGCATTTAAACACTTCTAATCTAACAGGTGTTGAACTGAGTAGTTTTATCAGTGACAACCTCTGGCTTCTTTGAAAACAAGCAGGTCTTGCTTCCCTGACAGCCTTCCTGCCTCTCTGCCTGCATAGAACATGCAGCCATGCTCCAGCTATAGCTTCTCTCAGCAGCAGCAGCACCACCAATCTGTGCTGCTGTCAGCTGTTCCAGTTCTGCCAGGGCAGCTGTAACTATGTCAGGTGCTCTGGGTACTTCCCACACATCTGTGATGGAGATGAACAGATGAAACTTCACATGGAAGCGATTTAGCAAGAGCACTTACTTCCCTCTCACTTGCTAACACAGAAGGACTACAAAATCCTGGTACATAAGCCAGTATGACAGCAATTTACTACTATAAAAGTAAGAAACAAGTATTTTATTTAATTGTCTCATATTTATTTCTCTTGGGGTTTTACAGACACTTCAGTGGACATTCAAACTTAAATCAATGTGATCACAGTGAAGTTCCTTCTGTGTGCAAAGTTCTAGACTATGGATTAAATGGATGCAGTCAGCATATGATGGTTCTTTTCAAGTAATTGACTTCTTTTTTGTTCAAGAGAACAGACTGTTAAATCTTGTCAATATTGAGAAAATAAATGTAGCTTGCAGTTTTACTATATTAAGTTCAATCACCATCCTCTTTATAAGAAAACTGAAAATGCCAGCAATAAGAAATAATATTTTTCAATTCCAGAGTCTAGTTCTTTTAATAATGAATGTGGACTAGAAGGGACAAATGAACGAAAAGGAATACCCTGTTTCAACTTGTTTTTTCATTCTTTCACTAACAAAGACATATGTTTTGAAATAAGTGAGTTTTGAAAATAAATCTCAGGAAGTTGTCCCATACTTCTTTCTATTTGAGGCAAAGGGCCAATTTAGCTCTCACCTAACAGTAAAATCTTTCCCAAAGGGTTTGCATCTGACACAACCCTCATTATCTTTACTGGGAAAACAAGAGAGGTGTGTTTGCTTACACTCCTTCACGCTAATGAGAGGTCAGGAACAAATCTTTTACTTCCCATTATCTCCCACTATAAAGCCCATTACAAGGCTTTATCCATTCTAAATTATAACTTTCAGAGAGAATTTCAAATTCTCTCCTGCTATGCCTCATTTTTTCTACAGCTGTTCTTATTTTGCAGTCAAACAAAAAGGGCTGGAATTCTGCAGTTGCTCCTTGGAGACTTAATCCTACTTAATCAAATAATTTTCATCACATCGCACAATTATCTTTCTTGGTCCACCTTAGATCCTCCATTTCATTTTCCAGTTTATAATATGTAAATATTCATTAAATATTAATGAATTTCATATTCATATTACAGTTTGATTTAAGGAAAGTGTATTTTGACTGTTGTCACCACCATCACAAGATACTATATACTAAATACTACTATATATTACTTTATATCCTACTATATTTTCATGAGCATTGAACTTTTTCTTAACAATCTTTTTTTTCAGAATAAGTAGTTATTTAGATACAAGACATGTCTATAGAAGTTCACATTTCTTCATATACTTTCTTTTCCTACATCCGTAATTTATTACAATTCACACGTATTGTTAATTAGGCTAGAAGATACCAAGGATTTTCCTTTTGGCTGCTTCCAAGGCTCACTTCTCTGTACTGTCTGTAAATAGCTTGCCAACCCAGTTCCTTGTAGCAGTGACTAGTGGAATATTCTTCTATACAGTTAGATACTCTGGAATCAACACTGGTAATTAAGTAGAAATTCAAAATTCTGGATTATGTCATGTCTTTTGGTTCTGCAAGCACTTTACAGGGATACTTCACACAGTGAATGGATATGGCTGAAGTTTAGGGTTTGGATTTTCTTTTCCCCACTAAAAAATATATAATAAGTTTAACCATGTGTCACAATAGACAGCTTTGCTAGAACAGAAAACGTCAATCTTATCTGAAATGAATGCAGTTTTTCATCTGCTTTGAGTTTGTTTCTCACAATGGTTGCAGACAGAAGTGTGTTTCATGCTTGATTCCCATGAGAACAATTTCAGGAGGAGACTCCGTAGAATATGAAGATTTTTGTTAAAATGTCTAAGACTAGACAAATGCACAACTTGGCTCCAAGGGCTTTGAAATATGGCTATGAAGATCTAGATCTAGATGATATAGATGATATAGATGATATAGATGATATAGATGATGTAGATATAGATTAGATATAGTTACCTAGAAGGTAGGGGTAGATAGATAGATAGATAGATAGAGAGATAGATAGACAGATACACACACACACACACACTTTTATAATTTTATAATGATTTTATAATCAGAGACAGTACTTGGCAATTACAACATTATTTTTGTACCTAAGAAAGACTAGACCCTGCTAGAACAAAAGAGTCTAGAAAAATCTCAGCACAGGTGAAAGATCTGCAGTATTTAATGGGACTACAGCTCTGCTGACTGTCCTGACACTGTAGAAATTTTCTGAGCAGTTTGGACTCTTGCCAGATGTTAATTGTTTCACCTTGGCTTGAGATCATTGAATATGATCATGAATCTAAAAGTAAAGTATATAATTTAAGAAGATCATGTAAATGACAGTAAATGGAAGTAAAACCAGAAGTTCCAGTAGGCAATTGTTTCCATTTCTCCTAGATGTCCAGTTTAGGATAAATGGAATTGTTCTTTGGAGATTCTACTTTCTTTTTAATATTTACCAAGAAACTCTAAATACCAAGCTCAGGGTGAACATCTCTTTTTTTAAGGCTGATGAAGATAGGTGACATAAATCACAGCTAACATACAGAACTGTATTTAATTCCTGAAGTCTGCTCCCTTTTTTCCTTAATTCTCTCAAATCCCATTCCTGCTGAGGATCAGTGACTCTGAGAGAGGTGAATTTGGTTGAAATGATCAGATATTTTGAACAACTAGGTAGTCTAGTTATTGCAACATTGTCGTCCCTCCCCTCTCTTCCCCCAGCTCCTTCTCATATTATTTTTTCTTTATTTCCTATTTCTAATCTAAAATTTAACCTCAGTAGTGCAAAAAGGGTCCTGAGTAGTTAAGGTTCATTTTCTATTATAACTATGTAAATTTAAGCATCTAGCATTGAAAATCCTCAAGGATAGATCTTTTTTTTTTTCCTAGATATTTATAACAGATCAGGCATCATGATTCTTTCCTTTGAGAATGGAAAGTTTTTCATATATTATACATATATAGTTAAACATGAACAGGTGTTTAAATAAACGCTTAAGGAAGACTAATTATTTAAGCAATTTAGGATGATACAAACTCATAAAAAAACCTAAATTAAATTAAAACTTTAATTTAAAAAATATTTTATGCATAAATATGATTGAAGAGATAGTTGGCTGGGGTTTATGCTCAACAACTAAACACAAATGGGGATGGTAATATATGAAGAGGAAAGACATCCTCACACCAAAGTGAAACTCCAGGATATATATTTTTGGCAAACAGTATATATATATATATATGTCTTTTGGCAAACAGATAATCTGATAGAAACATCTGTTTCTATTTTGTGATGGCTGCAACCCACCTAAGCAATCTACTACAAAGACCATGACAGATGGTAGGAAGTACAGCTTGAAGGCAGAGCTTTTGCCAAACATTTTGGCAGAATATAAACTGTCAGGTAAAAACCTACAAAAAGAGATGTTACTCCCCTGTGAAGTTACTGCACAATTCCAAAGGCATTGTAGAGGGAGATAAAGTTTCTTTTTCCAAACCACTCTCAATCACAAGTCCATAGCAAATACAATAGAGAGGGAAATACTGCAGAGGTGAGTCCAGCTCTGCTCTGTGTCATATTTAAATCTTGTCCAACAAAAAGTATAAATCTAATATTATAGTGCTGATACTCAAGCCTGATCTCATCTTCATCTCTTGAGGCTTCATTCAAAAAAAGTAAATGCTCCCACTAAAGTCCTGTGAGCCAACCTGAAGGAATGGCACTGACCAGCTCCAGATGCAGGAAGTTGCAGCAAGGGTGACAGGAGAGGGAGCCATCAAGGATGCCTGCCACCCTCATCACCTGCTCAAACCCAGACCCTCAAAGCAAGCAGCCAAAAAACTGAGCACTGAGCAGCAATATCTTGAGTAGCAACATCTTCTTCCTTCCTTGGCATGGTATTTTGCTGCAATCATCACCACCAATATCATCATCATCATCATCATCGTCATCATCATCGTCATCATCATCATTTTATGCAGTTTGTGTTCTATAATGCTGTGAATGTGTCTAGCCACAAATTTATTCTTGCTACTGTTGTGATGAAAAAATCCAATGAAACATAAATTTTATGCATTTTTCTCTTCTTATTCTGAACACCTTTCCATGTAAATCAACCTCCCCACCAAATTTGAAAAAAGTTGATGAGTTTAGAAGTAGATTTGGAAATTGAGCCCTTATCTCTCTCTGAAAAATAGTGGACCACCAGCAGCCTCAAAGAAGACTGTCTAATAATTGGAATACATTAATAACCATGTCTTATAAAAGTTGAGTTTGGAATTCAGAGTCTACTGAATCATTTGTAAAATATTTCTCTATGTGTTATGAAGAAACACAATTACAAATTAAACCATTAGCTACTTCATCTTCAATATATCAGCACCGGCTGCCTTTGAGGAAATAACTTCTGCACAGAAGGAAATCTGAAGAAAGGGTACATTTTATGAGTTTTTGTACATCATTTTACCAAATAATTCATTTGGTTCTCAGACTCTTAGAAAGAGAGAGAAGGTACTTAAAATGTAGACAAAGTCATCCTTTGAACACATAATTTCAAAAATGTATTTTATGTGACAACTTCTGAACAACCCAGTTTGATTACTAAAGACCCTCTTTTTAGAAATATTGACCTGAAGTTCCTACAGAGGCCAAAAATTGATCCAAGTTACAACATTAGTAAAAGTCAGAACGACATGTTAGAACATGAGTGGTCATTAAATAAGAACAATTCAAAAGAATACACTGAAATCCAGCCTGGTTCCTTCTGGCAAGCCAGTCTGAAGAGTCATAAGTAGAAACAGTTCAAGAAGTTTTACTGAGAAATACTTTTGACTGAACTACACTTCCCAAGGGGCAACCTATCCAAGGATCTTGCCTTCCCTAACTTTACCACAAGAGGCTGTTTTTGGGGTTGGGCCAGTGACATCCATCAACGTGTTTCCTTGGCCAGGTAGATAACAGGGCTTCTATTGTGTTGTAGAGATTTTTTTTTTGTAATGCTCAACAGTGAAAATTACATGTATAAGCCCGGAGAGTGAACACACTGATCACATCTGCCACTCACATCACTGCTAACTGAGCTTCAAATTAGTCATGCTGTGTAGGTAAGTTTACTCACTCCATAAATCTGTTACTTCTGCTTTCCAACTTCATGCGCTGTCATTTGACAGCCAAATGTTGTTCCTTGAACACCATTTAATTCAGGCAATTTTGAAATTCAGCAATGTGGAGAGTGCAGTAGTGACAGTAAGCTAGGAAAAACCAAACAACTCACAGGAAGATATTTTAGTACATTATTTAAATATATTCAGCATCCATAAAAATGCCACGTTATTCCATGAGTTATTACTATGGTAATGTGAAAGAGAGAGAAAAAACACATTTTTTAACTATACATACAATAAATTAAAACATTATGAGGATGAACTTCAGGAAATGAGCTTGAAAATTATATTTTTTAAAGGGCAATTTGATTCCATATTTTCTTTTCTTTGCCTAATATCTATGATCTTATAAAATAAGAATACTAGCACTGGAGGGAGAGAGTTAACTATTTTTTTGTAAAGAAGCCCCTGTACTTACAGGGGGAAAAGTATTTATCACTACATGCAATGTCAGCCAATATCTTAGAGGTCCTCCCCAATGGATTGTGCTGCTCTTAAAAGATAAAGCTTTCTGAGTGCACTTTATCTGCTAATAAATGGTTTATAAATACGTACCATCTGAATAGATCAACAGGAGAATACATACTTTGTTAACAAGACTTTTTTAAGTATCCATCCACTTTAAAGAAAAATAAAACTGTGTAGTACCATTTTTGTTCTCTTTTTGCTTCTTTGCCTTCTAGCTCTAAAAATCAGGCGGAGGTTTTTTTTTCGTGATCCAAGATTAGTACACACAATGAAACCTTATGTTGGTGATGTTGGAATAGATGTGCAATAAAGAAGTAGACAAATGTTTAAATACATAATAAATATATGTAAATTAATTTCATTTATAGATGGGACATTTTGATCTAAGCCACATTTATTTAACTATTCAACATTGGAAAATTCAGAGGTAAATATAAAGAACAAAGCATTTGTGTATTTCTACCACTCTATCAAAACATCTTTTTAAGTACCAGTCCTATTGGAATCTACATGTTCCGCTGAAGTTCCTAACCTCAGCTCCATTTCCCTTTATATAATGTCAGTTATTTGAATCACTTAATGAAAACTCTTTTCTACTTTTGAAATTAAAAGATCAATTCAAGAAAAAAAACATTCCTCCAAGATCTTTCCCTCAAACATTTTTTTTTACTTCAGCATAGCTAGAGTAATTAAAAAAAAATTCTATTATTCCTGTCTTTCTATAGTCTACAACTTCTCTAGTTAAAACTTTGCTCTAGAACCTTTTGCTTAACAGAAGAGAATATTAATTTGGTAGAAAGAATACAACTTTTATTAAAAATCCTCAGAATCAAGGATCTTATCTTCCACAATACACAAAAGAAACATTTTTTTAAATATTATTTTTAGCTTACAGGTACAGTGCCTTATTTTACTTCTGACAAAAAGTCAAGACGCTTGTTAATTTTGCCTTTCTACTTTGAACTTAAGTTATTCCTCAAAACAGAGATGCTTTCCTGGATCAAGGTAATGCTATAAGCTGGGATACTCAAATTGAAAGAAAATGGCTTAGGCATCTGGTTAGAACCTGGATGTATAAACTCAGCCTCAAAGTCTCAGAATTAAGTTCATGGCTATTTAAATAGCCTTTGATCCAGACCAGTATAACTATATTAAATGAAACAATATTCTATCCACTTAGTTCTATAGATTTAGAGCAGAAAGAATATAAATGGAGAAGATATTGTATCTTTCAATGTTTCTTCAAAATTATTCAAAGACACTGAAATAGTTAACACTAATATTTATAAAAAGGAGAGTTACTATTTCTGTAGATGCAGTAATGAACATCAAAATCATGGCATGGGTATAATCAGCATCCCGGCATGGTTTTGCATCACAAAACCAATTCAAGTCCAAATTCAAAATACCTTGTTGTTTTTTCTGCCATTGTTTTACAGATATGAATTCTCATATCCTGTAATAGTTCTTCAGTAACTTTCTCCTGTTGTATTCCTGCCTGCAGTCAGTCTGCCCATAGAATGCCATCAAACCACATTACTTTGGTATTAATCTACCTTAAGCTTGATGGAATCTCCTAAGGAAGGCTGTGATCATTATCTTTCTGTGAACCAGAACGGCTCTGGTCATGTCATATGAGAGACAGGGAGTGGAAATTAAGCTGGCAGCCAGCATGGGAGGATAGAATTGAGCTAGTTTATTGTTGAGTATTAAATTGGTGACCGTATTAAAGATAGTTGCCCTTGGGTATTTAAATAGAAAATAATTTTTTTTTCTTTCTGAACCACAAGAACTTTCAAAATGCCTAACTTCTGACCAACATGCTATAATTTGTAATGTTAGGGAAAAGCTAGATCCCCTTATCATTACAATGGGAACATATTTCTCTCGGGGCAGGAAACTGCGACCGATTCCATCTTCCTTGAACAGAGTACCTGTACAGAGGGAGTCTGTACAGGGCAGATAAACATGTGCTACTGTGCCACCTAAGCTTTATTACATGGTGGGGAGGATCTGCATTATCTGGTAGATAACAAAATCTGTAGTCTCTTTACAGTTTACTGCTTATTCTAATATATTCATGGGGAATCATGCCCTCAGTTAAATGAAAAGTGAGAGCACTCTTGCAACAGCCAGGGTGTAACTTCATTTTCATATACCTGAGTTTCTTGGAAGTGAGAGAAAAGATGTTTTTAAAATGCTTTAGATCTGTCATAATGTAGTGTGTTTCATCAGACAAACAGTAACCTGAAATAAAAGTTCAAGCACACCAAATAGTTGAACATCTGTCATGTGGTGAGCTTTGCACCTTCAATTAGCTCATTTGCTTGAAAAGCTGAAGCTATGCTTAGCTATGCATAGCAGTGTGGTTCTCCAATTCTACAGAACAATCTAGTACTTCTGTCCCCTTATTAAGTAAATGGTTGCTCAGAAATGCAGGAGAGAAGAAAAATCCTCTGCTCAGTGAGAAGAGACAAATTTTCTGCAAAAGACCTTTCACAATACAGGTCCTGACATTCAAATAATGAAACTCTGGTTCTAAAGTTCATGTGACCTCTGTATTTCAAAAATCTGTCTAGCCTACATTACCTCAGAGTATGCTTTTCAAAACTGTGCAATTAGGCACACACCAACTTATTATAGGTTTGCAGATAATATTTCTCTTTTTTTCATATTATAAAAAGGAGGAAAAACAAAGAAGGAAACAATGCTTCTGCTACCTACATAAGGAAGTTTATTCATAAGTATCAGGGTTGTACAGGATTCATTGCCTGTACTTTCATTTTGAATCCAGATCTTGACAGAATGTTTTTTCTTACACAGGAAGACACCTCAGCCATGAAACAGCAAACAATAAGACATGGAAGCTGTGTCCAAACAGCAAGGACATTTCTCAGGAAATTCTCAGTCTTGCTGAAACGTTTTCCCTTTGTGTCAGTTCCTTTTAGCTTAGTCCAGGCAACTGTCTCGGGGGGGATACATCTTTAGAAGTTTTATCTGATTATAATTTTGGGAAATATCCCACAGGTTTTCATATAGTTCCCAAGTATTCCACAGTTTCCTCAGACAGTCTGTTTCAAAACAAAAACACATAACAAGTATCAGTTTTCTATAAAACTTGAAACAAATCTTTTTTAGGCAGGGAGGATTTTCAGAAATTATTTACTCTGTGCAATATTAAATAATTATTACATTAACATTTAAATTATCTTATCCTGATATCCCTCTTCAAAGTTTTGCAGTACTTCCTTGACATCAGGAAATACTAATGCAGTAATATTCTGGTTAAAGGCACCAGAAGTCTTAATTTCCGAATTATCTGCTCACTGAATTTATTTATCAAAAAATCTTCAGTTAAATTCTTACAGAAGATGTCTGGTCAAAGTGCCACAGGAATAACTCTTACACTTACCTCTGCAGTGTCTGAGTAATAAACAACATGAGTCAAAAAGTAACAATCACAATCTTTGGGCAACCCATTCACATACGGAAGAGAAATGCTAAATTCAGTAAATATATGATTGAAGACATGCTGCACCATCCTTAGAGTGTTGAGTGCTTGGTCCTTTCTTGAATCCAAAACAGTTATCATTCACAAGTGGCAAAAATTTAATGGAACAGACTTAAAAACAGTAGATCAGACTACCTAGATTATTTACTTCATCAAAGACAGGGAAGGTAATTTATAGGCTGGTTTCATCATGTACCAAAATGTTTCATTTGCTCAATGATTTTACAACCATTTTCCATGGAGCAGAATATCAGCATAGGGTTTTTTTTCTTTTTCACAAGTTGTTGTATCAACACTACCTACTAATCAAGAACATGAAAGAACACGTTTAATTTGGCAATGTAACTTAAACAGAAACTCACTGGAAAACTGGATTGATGCAAAAAAGTCTCGATATTATCTTTTTGTTTCAAACACAATCATATGTCTTGTTGTCTAAGTCAGCTGTGTACGTGTTGCTGAAGACAACAGGTGCTCTGTTCTGCTCTGTCTGGGCACTTTCCTGAGTCCATCACTTCTTCCTCTATATCCTCATTCTCATTTGACATCATAGTGAATTCTTATCAGGTCTTAAGAAAGTTTGAAAGAACTGAAGTTAGCTGTCCTGAGCTTCTGTTATGTACAGGAGAATTTAGGCTTCTTCAGCTATTTGTGACCAGTTCTACCTAACTCAACAAACACTGTACTTTTGGTAGTGTAGTGGTAGTCACAGCAACTATGATAGGGTCCTTGTTAGATGTTCTTCTCAACCTGTGCAGGTTGAAACCTCTGGTCCAAAAAACCTCTGCTATCTCTGTGAAATAACCTGAAGAATAGTATTTCTTTATTAAGTTGGACTGCCAGGTAGTAAGAATCGCCAGTCCTTCCTCTAGCGGGAAGAGGAAATTTGACTACATTTAGGAGAGAGTAGGACAGGGAATCTGGTTTCTGGTCCTATTATTTTTGGATAATGATCTATATAATCTAAATAATCTATTATTCCTTCTTCTGAGCTCATGTGTCTATGTAACACCATCACAACCCATTCCTTCAAGAACCTTGGAATATGTTCTTCAGATGCCGGCACAATAGTTATCTTGTTTTGATGAACAGAAACAGCATCTCAATAAGCTTGTATTGATTTGGGGTTTTTTAACAAAAAATGTATAATCAACTAAAGTGTTAAATAGGGGGACAATCAAAATAATCTCAAATTTTTCTGTACTTACTGGTGTATGTTGACTTTGATCCCTCCTGAATCTGTTCAGAGCTTGAGCAATTACATGGTGTTGACATTTCCTAGCTCACTGCCAGTCATTACAATTTTCATGCAAGGTATTTTAAACACAAATTTCCAGTTTAATTCTTGCCCTTCTTCATTTCACCACAGTATTGTATCTAAGTAATGTTCTACAGCAGTTCCTGCTGTTTTAAACACCACAGTCCTTTTGATAATACACAATTAAGCTGCTTGAAGAGTGTCAAGCATTTTTATTTTCATTCAGATTTCTGTGCTTGTTAAGTACTGTATTTCCCTTGAGGATTTGGGGAGGCTTTGGGGGAATTTTTTGTTTGTTTATTTGTTTTGTTTCTTTTTGTTCCTCTGAATAAAATTCGATCCATTAAACCTAAAATATTAACCTTAGTGCAGTATTTCTCGGAAAAAAAAGATAAATTTAAGTATTGAAGAGCACTGAAGCATGCTTTTTACTTCATCCTTTTTGTTATTTGTCAGTCCATTAGCAAAACCCCGAGTCAACTAAACTGGGTAATTTGTACTTTGAAAAATATGCTTATTTTTTGATGAAAGCAAAGTTGTCAGAAACATATTGAAAATCTCACATTGGAATCAGATTACAGATCCAGTAATATATAATCTCTGTGGTCTGGGAGGAGACAAAGGTAGAGATTGAAATATGGTTTAGACAATAAATAATCAAATATGAGTTGGATTCTTCAGTAATGATAACAGAATAGTAATTTAAAAATAAAACCAAACCCAAAACACAAACCCTATTGGGATTATTAATCACAGATATAATTTAAAATAAATTAAAATATATACAGTTTTAAACTTTAACTTTGATCCCAATGACACTTCTGAGAAAAAAAGTGGTTCATTTTATGTGCAGCAAATTTCTTAAATCTAACAAGAAAAAGAAAACATGCTTGATTACAATTTTAATTGACATTTTAGTAAGAATCTCAATATAGTTCACAAGAATTAAGTTATTAAATGTTCACCGTATTGCACTTCTAAATCACTATTTCCATTATGGTACAACTAAAGGCAACCTGACTTCTTATTTACTGAAATAACAGATGTAGAGTCTAGCTAGGATTTGCTACCATTATTATTTTTTAAACGTAAAATATCAGAGACAAAGGCATTTTAGAACAGACACATAATTATTTTTTTTGAGATGGCCTGAAGAAAACAATAGAATTAAGTGATGGAAAGAAAAGGGGTGAGACAATTAACCTATTAGTCTCCAAAAATATTTTCCTGCATACTACCTTGAGATCAGAAATTGTGGAAAGGTAAATTAGAAAATACTCTGCTTTCTGAGGAATAGAGTAAGACATTGACAAGAAGGCCACTGGGAAATTTCTGTTAACTTCATCTGAATAATTGTTGCCTTCAATCACTGTGAATGGTCCTTATTTTCCATGCACGAAGATCTTGCACATAAAAGCAGAAATCTTAACTTTATTTCTTTCAAAATGGACTTACCTTCACAATTCAACTATTGATTGTTCGCTGCATAAATCCTCTTCCATTAAAAGATACTTCTGAAGACAGGGATTGCAAAATAGTTAAATGTACTTCTTTGTATCTATGAAAAACATCATGAGTGAAATTCTTAACACTCCTAGGAATAAGTGAATAGATGCACAATAAGACTGTGAAGTTCTGTGGGGAGAGATCTAGGTTTGTTAAGACTTTTTTAGTTTAGTCTAACATACTGTGGCTAGAAAATATACCTGGAAGTTGGATCAAACGCAGGTCTGAGAGCTTTGTAGACCTCTTCTAATCTGTCCTACTTCATTAGAGTGGTGATCCTATTTCCCTCTGTTTTGTCTTACTCTCGTGCTCAGTCACTGTAATTTGCTCAATGGGTATATGACTCTGTCTAAAGTTGAAACAGCATCAGTTGGTTACATCTTGTATTTGTACATCTATATATAGCACCAGATGGTTTGAAACTTTTGAAAGACCTCAGCCGAAACACTGTCATGCCAAAACCACGACAATACTAAGGAAAAGTACTTGTGAAATCTGATCTGAAAATCCAATTACCTCTTATGTATTGGGAAGACAATACCTCTTCATTTGTAAGAAGTTCAGGTCCTTCAACTGAAATTTACCCTAAGAAAGAGAATTTTTGTACACAGATAATTCTACAGAGATATCTTCTTTCATTCAGTCTCATGTGGCTATTTATTAAAACATACAGACATGGCAAGGGAGAGTTTAATAGGTGAATGCAGAAGTATTTTTACAAAATTTTTTATCTTCCTTCACACAGAAATTGCTGCCTTAGATCTGATGAAAAGCTTTTCTGTGCTAGAATCCCTAATTAAAATTTTGTTCACAACCTTTACTTTAGAAAATTAAATGTTACTCAAAATAAAAGTAAAATTGTCCAGCACATCATGAAATGAAGGTTCAAAAACTACGAGATTCACATTTAACTTAAGTGTTTTGTGAGCCTGTTTGATAACTTCTTCCACTACATGAGATTTAAAGGGTGGTTATCCTTTAAAAACATTGATAGAGATATGATGAAAAGCAAAGGAAAACTGAGAACTATATCTCTCTGAAATCTAACTCTGCGCTTTTGGTATCACTGCTTAGTTACTACATGGTACTCACAATAAGTTGGCTACTACAAATGAAATTAATCCCCTTCACTCCCACACAATTCTACTCTCCTGATAAGGAAACTGTGTGCATGGCAGGGGATTTAGCAGGCTAGGAGGTTACTCAGAGGCCATGCACCATCTGTTTAATCAAATGCACACATATCATCACTCTTTTAAAGCTTGTTTTTTTTAAACTCTCTAGGGCTTTTTCTTGGGTTGGTTTTTGGGGGGTGGTTAGTAGAAAATGCACTTCTATGGATCATTTTGCTTAAATCTCCATCTTTGCAAAGAGTACCAGGAAGGAATTCCAAATGTCTTTTGACTGCAAAAATAAATAGTGAAGTAGAAACCTACAAAATAATCTGAAAAATCATATTTCTTTGAATACCGAGATTTTGAAATTATAAATAGCATTGCAAGATATTAAAGGGAACTTATCCTTCCAATGACCAATGTAATATAAGCTCAAATCTTGTTCAATCTATTCTCCCACTGTACCAAGGAAGAAGCTTCAGGTACTATTATAGGTGATGTTATTAAAAAGGAGAAAACGAAACCAAATGACACCAAGCCAAAACCAAGCAATAACTACAACAACCCACTCCTAAAAAAACCCACAACTCCACACAAAAAAAAAACCAAGAGAAACCAAAACGAAACCAAACCAAACCAAACCAAACCAAACCAAACCAAACCAAACCAAACCAAACCAAACCAAAAAAACCCCAAAGAAACAAAACACAAAACACACACATCTCCCTCCTCCAACCCCTCCCCCAAACAAAAAAAAAGACCAATAACAACAACAAAAAAAAGGTGTTTTGGAGTAGTTATAAGACTATAAATGCTATCCAGAATTGTTCCACTTAGTATTTCAATCTCCAAAGAAATTAGATTTCTAAAGAAAACCTTGTACTGTAACTTCAGCCTGAGAAAGTAAGTGAGAAGTAGTGTCAAAGAAACACAGAAATATGGACTTTCAGTGAGAGAAGATTTGGAGAGAATATCATATGATGAGAACAGATGATGTGGCTGGGCATGAGAGAAATTTCACTGGTATGGCCTCAAAAGCATATCTAGCATGCTTTACAACCAGCATGTCAAAATTTCTGTCCAAGGAACAAAGCCGAGAGATGTTTCAGTGACACTGAGAAAATGGGTCCAACTCTAGAATAAGGCTTTTCTCAGAACCAGATTTTTTAAGTCTATCCCCTTGTTTCTAGAGTCTGACAGTTCTTACAAGATGTAATGAAATAAAAATTATTTTTTTAAACTAGAAATTATGCAAATTGAAATATTGACAGCAGACTCTCCTCTGACTGATGTAGCTAGTAAACATACTCAAGGGTATCTGTAGTCAAAAGAGTTACTTGGATATAAAAGCAGTAAAACTGAGAGAGGAATCAGATGATTCTGTGAAGCTAGGAGATTTAATGTGATTTCTAATTTTAAAAGGAAGCTCTCTATGAGCTTGTATCTTACGCTTCAAATTTAAAATATTTCTCTCTCCTGTGAATTTAATAAAAACACCAGTGCTATTTCTTTTAGAAAGGGCAACTTCAAAACCTCCATTCTGCCTGGCTGTGTAACCTCACAAAGTATTTAGAGACTCCACAACACTCAGAGAGTCAAATTGTTGTGTCTGTTTGGGTCAAAATAATCTTATGAAAGGAGAGAAATTTCTGTGCTGTACAACAGTTGAGGCTTAATCTTTCTGTATTTATTTGTGCTTTCCTGGAAAATTTGTTTGCCTTGCTAGATTTTCACCTTGACTGAGTTTACTGTTCTGTTGTAACACTCTACAGGGGCCAATCTGAAACTCAGTTCAGAAACAAGCCCTGATTCCTCATAAATTTGTGCAATGTAATTGACTAGAAAAGCTTTCAACAGCTTTTAATCATCTTAAATGCTATGCAAAAGGCACTTTTCTTATCACTAGATTCTGTCCTCCAGAGAGCTTTCAAATTCTGATTGAAACACTGATTTATAAAAAGAAAAATTATTACAGCATAAGCTTCACCTTAGAATGCTTCTATTTAATAAGCTGATCTGTGTACGTGTGACTTAAATGGGGGCAAAGATCTTGCGCTCAGTTTGATTTATGCCTGCCCCCAAAGTTAAAAAAGTCTAGTTTTAACGTTCTTAGGTTATACACATCTATTTTCACTGAAGAGACCTGAGTTTTTGAGCAATCTGTTTTTTCATGCTAAAGATGCATGATTATTACTCAGGAATATGAGACTCAGGAATTTATAGCTGAGGTCTCATGGCAAGGCAGCAAACTACAGCTATGGATGTTACATCCATAGCAACAAGAAAAAAACCCAGTTCATTAGGCACAGGAAAATGGTACTTTCATTACTTATTGTTTCATAACTGAAACATGATAATAGTTTTGGCATCCAGAAACTCCCAACAAACAGTAAATGTTAATCACTACCTAAACTCTTCGCCTTTCATCTTCCAATTTGACATTTGCACTGGCAAATAACTGAAAGAAAAAAATACTTTTTTTAAGTTGCACACAAAGAAGAGCCACTTCAGCCAAAACTACAATGTGGCAATCACTGAGGAGTGTCAGTATAAGTTCATGTGTGTCAACAGTTAAAAATGTTTTCTACTTTTGTTTTTCATATTATTTTAGGTGATATTTAATACATCATATTTCAGCTGACAATGAGAGTCTAAATAGATGTGTTCCTTTCTTTATCACTTTGGTTATTGCTTTCAATAAAAGATGTGTTGAAATTTTCATTAACTAATCTTCCTATTTGACTCCTGTCTTGGTTCAAACAACAAAATAAATAACAGTAACATAATAATTAAATCTCAAAATTTTTTCTAGGGCATCTATTTTAACTCCATAATTTATCATTTGCAGATTTTCTGTTCTTTAGACAAAAGTTGTGCTTTCAAGATCTTTACTTAGGTCTAGAAAACAAAACTGCAACTTAGAACTAGGCTGAAGTGTAACTAGGGAGCTCATCATCTAGTTAAGATAGATACAAATTTTTATTCAGGTAACTGAAAGATGTGAAGATTACTGCATCAAATTCTGATTCTTGATTATATTAAATGATCACAAGGAAAAGTGGTGATGGACTTTTATGTGCAATTGATAGCAAAGTACACTGCAAAAACTGCTTGAACTGCGTCTGGATGTATGAACTCAATAAATTGATTCAAAAGGTGCTTTGCAAGTGAACCACAGTAGTGATAATTACTGTGGTGTGACTGCAATGTAGTACTTTTTGTGAGTAACTGATCATTGCAAATGTACTTTCTGAAGCAGCAGAAAATTTTAAATTTTAAAACTGAAGAATACTATCAGTAAAGGAAAAGGTCTCTAAATGTGGAAGATTGAAGCATTTTCTAAAGAATGAGAGCGCCTGAAATTGAAAGTTTACAAGAAATAGGGGGTTTTTTTCCCATCCTGTAAAGAATTTCAACACTTATCACACAACTCACTCAACTGATACAAAGGAACCTCTTTTTTCTGTCTTTCTGGGCTCAACCTTTAAATTTGCTATGTGTTTATGTTTAAACACAGGCAGTACTTCATAACCTAAGCATATCTGAAACTCTATGAAAATCAAACACCAGAACCTCTTCTTTTGTGTTATAACACTATTTATAAAAGTAACCTGTAGCTAAAACAACAAAATACTGCACGATAAGGATATGTTCTTCAGAAGCACGTGATATTGTCAAAATCCTGCAAATTTTGAGTACGGCATTATATTCCTAGCCTACAGGCTCTAACAAACTGAAGGTCTGAACCCTAATAAAAAGATTTTTTTTCTGTTGTTTAAACAGGATAAAAAGAGTTTCAGGTGTTCTAATGAAAAGTCAAAATCATTGACAAATGAGAAAAACACACCTGTACTTCAACCAGATCCTGTCCAAGTGGCAGGATTTGTCTTGAATATACATTCACTCGGTTGTAACTCTGATGTTAGTCTTCGGCCATAGCTGCATATAGATCAGTTTTCCCTGTTTTAAGTTGACACACTCATCACTTAACTGCTGGATGACTCACTATGTGCCTTTGAAAGCAAGTACCCATTTTTTTCCAAAAATAAAGTATCTCCATGAATGAAAGTAGTATGTTACGTACATAAAAGCAAGCACTGCCTTTTGAATCCTTCTCCAAGAGCAGCTGGCAATAAATTAGAAAAAACCGGATGTTCTTTCTGCACATATTCATAACATACAATTTTCTTCTCTGGTAAATGGGCATTCCTATACACAGGAGAAGAATTAAGGACACAGAAGTGTATGCATGCACAAGTGACCAAATAGTAACATAAAATGAAGGACATGAAAGCACTAATTTTAATTTATTTTATTTAAAACAATTTTTAACAGTGCAGAGTTTTGCTAGCTCCTACGAATAAGGATTTGTTAACCATGAATAATTCGGTATTGACTTCAGGAGGCTAATGAAGGTAACCTTTCCTAGGAAGTAAAGCTTTCTTCAACACATGGCTAGAAGTAAGTAGAAAGAATTTTAGTCTTTTTACATGAGGCTCATGGCAATATATTTATGAAATATATGTTGTCCAAAACAGCTGAAAGATTTCCTGGTAAAAGTAAACAAAACATACAGAAATAATTCTGAAAAACTTACTAGCATAGTCACACTTCAACATGTAACCCAGGCTGTACAAAGTTACACCAAGGCACAAAGCATCACGTAAAATCTATTACATTTTGTACTAAGTCAGCTGTTTCAGCACACAGCTTCATTACAGGGTCCAGCTATATAAACAAAATATAAACTGTGTTCCAAGGAGATAATAGGGAAAACAGATCTAATGTATGCCTTTCTGAAGTCTTAATTTTGAAATGAGGTTGCTACTTCTATTTCAGCCCACTTTGGCCAACTTAATGGTCTTACAAAGTAAAAAATTTCAGTAAAATATGTACTAATACCAGCACTCTGGCATTTTGCATCATTTGGACTGATAGGAACCACAGCAGACAATAAAATCTGTGACAAAGACAAAAATTCCACCTGGATCCCAGAAGGTGCACTCCATAACAAAATTAAATCTAACACCTAACAAAATAAACTCTAATCTTGATGGGACAAGGTTTTAGAATCATTAAGGTTGGAAAAATCCTCCAAGATGATAAAAGCCAACTTTTGTCTGAAGAAGGGAGAAATTATCCAACTTTTCTTCTCTATTAATGTGCATCTGATTTTTTCAGTGTATTGGGCTTCCAGCTAAGGGAAGGATTTAAAACAAGGTTGCAGCAATATAGGATTTATTACAGCCCTCCCACTCCCACATCCCAAGAGCAGAGTGAAGGTCTGGGTGATGAATTGAGGCTGAAGCCCCAAAGATTCACCCTGCTGTACCCTGCCCTGCTCCGACCTTGGGCTTCTCAACCTCACTCAGGATGAGTGGAACAGAATGGGGAACAGGGCACACAAGGGAATTTCAAGGAGAGGGCTCCAATCTCAGCCTCCAATACCAGTGAAGCCACAATATATGAGATGTTTCATAGCTGAAGCTTCCTGTTTTCAGCTTCCGGATGGGGTCAATGGCACTGATTGGCACTGATAGTAGTGATATGCTGCTCAGGAGTCTTTTCCTAGATTATAAATCTTACCAAGGGAAAATTAAAAATTTTGTCTTGGTCCTATGAGGCTTTTTTTAAAAATAAACTTTTTATACAGCTGGATAAATTTTCAGTATTTTCAATATTTCAAGAATCATAAAATCAGGAAAGATACTCCTTTTAAATCTACTAACTTTGTGTTGGTGCACTCTTTACTCTTTGGGTTTTCATCCTAGCTCTGAATAAAGTGGAAATTTATGTTCTCGTTTCATTCCATAATGCATGTGGCTCTTAAATACACAATATGCGTTTGCTGTCTTCACCTCATAGTTTTATGATCACTGCTCAGATCTATTTAACTACATTGTTTTCATTCCAGAATCATGCTGGAACTGATGATCAAGCAATCAATTACCTTGATTTTCATGTCACATTTCACCAGTCTAACGTTATGGTCGGTACCAGTCATAAACTGGGGCAGTTAGGGTCAGATGTAGTTCTGTACACCACAATCAGATTATTACAGATTATAGTTTCAGAGACCCAAATCCTATTCTTTATGTAATACATCAATTAATACCAGTTCAACAAGTTCATACAAAAAATGAAAAAAAAAGGCTGATTTTTCTTTCCCAAGTATTTTCCAGATCACTGAGCTGGATGGAAATGCATGAATGAGAAGCATACAATTTCACAAAGAGTTTAGGGCTTGTTGCTGCCAAGAGAAAGAATTTCTTTGATTTTTAAAATGAAAGATATTTTGTATAAAACTTATTAACCAAGAATAAATTGAAAACATAAATTCATAAAATTAATAGACAGAGGTCACAAACATTCCTTACTAAGAGCAAATCTCTCTAAAGTGAAAGTAGATACTTTTGAGTATAGCTCAAAATAATAAATATCCTCATTAAAAGTTTGTAATTTTGTTAAGCATCCTATGTACTTGATAATTTAGGAAATCAGCCCAGCCAGAATAAGTCGGTTTACATAATAAGCAGTGTTCTAATTGGTCTATGTAACAGGGATTAGGGCTCAATTCAATAAAGATCTATAGAGGAAAAAAAACAAAAAAAAACCCAACAACCTGCAGGCTTAATCTCTATTGTAGAATTAAAATAGTATATCAAATCTTTACAATAATCCCCAAATCTGTAAAATAACCCCCATTTAGATTTAACACAGTGCCAAAACTGGTGAAAAGGCTAGGAGCAGCCCAAACCTACATAAGCAGTAGTCAAAACTCACAGAATTATTAAGTTCTAGATAAATGACAGCATGCTTTGTCAAACTGCACCATATCCCTCAGATCATCTAATCTCAGAGTGGCAATATGTCATTCACAAACTCAGCAGCTAGAGGGCACCAAGGAGGGCACAGCTTGAGCAGGACACCAACTGGGCCCAAGTTCAGGGCTGGAAAAATATCAAGATCATGATGCATCCTTTCTGTGTGATATTATGGAATACACCTTTCTATTTTCCAGTTTTTCTTAATCTCTGTAATCACTGAGCCACAAGACTTTACCAAAACATCAAAAGCCTTCTCCCTCTTTGGGACCAGTTAGCTGACCTTTGCCAAGAAGGCACTAGTCAGTGTAAAATAGTCATACAAATGTTGAAGAATTGCTGATCAATAAGCAATCAAAAGCTGGAAATGGCAATAAATTTAATCATATGATATTGAGGGTCTTTTCCTTGAACATCAGAAGCATTTCATGTATAACAGTTGTTTTACACCTTCACTGTACCAAACAGCCTTCCTTTAAGACACTCTGCTGTCAGCACTGGCATCTTTCTTCACTCCTTTCTATACAGTACCTGTAAAGGAAAAGAGATACTTCAAATTGGTAATTCTACCGTAGATTGCTTGATGATATAATGCAGATAATGACATGATATTAAGGGCATTTTCTTTATTTAGCACTAATCCTCCAAAGATTTGAACACGTGAATTTGCTTTAGTACATGTAGGTCAGTTCCTGTCAGCCACATGGCAGTAGTGCTGCTCAGGCACTCCTGCAGTATAAGAAGGGGATAGTAGCAGGGACAAATAAGAAACTGCATATTCCACCGTTACTGTCAAAAGGAACATTCATGAAGTGATTATATAGCAAAATCTGGGCTTTTAAAAGAGTTTCTGAAAACAATTGGTAAGAGAATCAAGTCACACCAAAATGCAAACACTGGCAGCGAATAATAGAAGGGTAAGTAGCTGGCAATGACCAGCTGTTTATAAAAACTACAGTTACAGACACAAAGCCATGCAAAATTTTCCCCTTGGGGACAGGTGGAGTAAACAAAAACTATTTTTTTTACCAAAGAATTTATTCCAATACAAGCCAGAAAATATATATACAAAAGCTTGAAGAACAGCTAAAGCAGTGAAAAGATTCTTCTGCTGCAAAGAACAGAAATCCTGCTGAATTTTCAGTTATTTAGGAATTTAGGTACTAATGTGGAGGGATGGAAGACACTCTGGTGCCAAGTAATAACATACCAACTTCTCATTAAAATCAAATTACAATGCAGCTTTTAAAAAAAATATTACTTGTAGTTATTACATGTCTGCATCAAGAGATTAAGAGGATGACCACAAAATCAGAAAGAGCATCATCCTGTAATTATACAAAATAGAAAATTACCTTTTAGAAACAAGGTGTAAAGAGCTGTTTTATTATAGATACAGACTCCAATGATATTAGGAAACACAACACCATCATAACTACAGCATCACAATAAACAGGATGCTGACTGAACCATATGGAGTCTCAGAAAAGGAATCAGTTTTGTATTTTTTTTGCACTTTTCCCTTCAGTGTTAAGTTTGATGGACTTACGCAATTTGGAAGAGTTCTTGAGAAAAAGCTGACAAATTGTAATGCATCAATATCATCTGCCATGGGATTCATCCGTTATTTTCCTGAGAAGTCTGAGATCTCATCTTTGTTTCTGATTTACAGCCTCCTGTTTATAATAGTAGAGCGACACACACAAAACTCATAAGCAGTGTTTGGCTCTTGGGTAAATGTACAAAACCAAGACCGTGCTTTCCACACTGTATTTTAAAATCAGAGACAACTCAGAATGTAAATAGGGTTACATGGATAACTATGGTAGACAGAATCAGGTGTAACCACTTAGTAAAACTAACCTTGAGAGGAACAGAATAAGTGTCAGGCAGTCACTCTCCTGCAAGGATTTCAACAGTCCTGAATTCCTTAGGGATCCTGGTACATTCAAGTATTGGATGGTCTTGAATAAACTGTTCTGGATTGATTAATAGCAGCCAGAGGGAAAGATAATGGATTTTCTTAAATATCATGAAGCTCTGGATAGCAAGATTATTGAAGCACCAGTCAAAGTGATATAAAATCAAATCAGGTCTAATGAAGTGATGCTTGTTTCCAAACATTTATAAAGCAAAAATCTGTTTCTTTAGAGATTGTGATGCAGGAAATGCAGATTTATTTTTTTAAGTGGTAAAACAAATTAGCAACTAAAATCTAAGAGTAACAAAATGTCCACTTGCCATGTTTACTGGGACATTGGGCTATCCCTGAGGGTTTGAGGAACAAACCTGGGCACAGATTTTGCTTTTTGTCCCAGAGGTTCCTGGGTCAGAATTTCAAGTTAAGTATCCTCACTGTGTACCAGATAGTGTATCCACTTCATGAGTCATTAGAAGATTTCTTCTCCTTTTGAACTGAAAATTGGATTGAACATGTATGTGGGTTTTCCATAATATGTACAATAATCTTGCAAATGTCTTCCAGGAATGTGATAGTAAAGCAAATATGTTCTGACAAAAAAGCCAGAATTTAATGCAGATTTTGTTCCTTTTCATAATCTGTTGTAGTTTGGTTTTTGTTTTGGTTTAATCAGTTTCACTGTTTTATACAAGTATAAAGGATTTGTGGCATTCTCTTTGTTGCTGCAAATCACCCTTAACTACTACCACTTTCAAAAATGTACTACACTATGCTATTTAATACTACATATAATTTCTTTCTCCAGCCTTCTTGAGGTGATAAAAAGACTACACCACAACACACTTAGAACCAATATCAGCCCTATTTTCAACTGGGAATTTTAGGAGGTATTTATTCATATGGAAGACATAATTTGAATTAGTAGGACTTTTTCTCAAGTAAAAATTTGGTACCATAATCAGTAGTATCTTTTATGACAGGTTAATTTATAGTTTTGATTACTACAAATTAACATGCTGATCTTTTCAACAAAAAAACAAATCTGCTTCACTGGTTTTAATACTACTTTTCGTCATTTTATATTGAGAGAAAGGAAAGGGAAAAATAATAAGCTGTGTTGTTATAGAGGATTTTTTGAGCTTTTTTTTCAATGTATTCGCTGACTACCTCTATCACATTTGAAGTCCAGGATCCTGACTGCAACAAATTAGCTGCAGTACTTGACAGTCACAAGGCAGTTGATGGTCAGCTCCTTCCCTCCTCAAGTGGCACAATGTTGATTTCTAAGCATCTGCTCCTTCATTACTGGACTCCGACGAACATTCATTCTGAGTTTCTTAAGTGTTCATCTTTGTATAAAATCTTTTCCTGCCCAATCCCCAGCAAAGTAATTTCACAGCCTTCAGGCAGCATGGCTTGACTGTCGCCCATTACAAATGCAATTTACAATGAAGGGGCTATTTTGCATCAAGGAGGAAAAAAGAGACCATAGTCAAGAATAATCAGATTTGGGATGTTTTATATGCAGAATCCTTTAAGCATTTCCAGTTTAATTTTCCCTTCTACGTGAAGCAAGATTACTACTCAGGATAGGAAATGGACATATTTGCCCTTTTCAAGTGCTTCAATTCAACATAGTTTCCTCTGTCTTTAGTGATTCCTGATAAAATCTTGTACATGGAGTTAGGTTGGATTGGGCTTTGAGCAACCTATTATAATGTAGAGTGTCCCTGGCCACAGCAGGGGGGTTGAAAGCAGAGTCTTTTAACCCTAGTGACTTAATGATTCTATAAACATGTGTTTTGCATTGGGTGACTTCATTTAGGATCTTAGCAGTATTTCAATTGCATGCAATATTTACCTTCCCTTTGCGAACATTTTCCTTCATTTTAACAAGGATATTGTTTTCATTTCTCAATTATTCAATAGCATGCATTGTGTGTATACAGGCTTCCCTGATAAAGATATAAAGATTTCGTGGAGAAAAAACATGTAGTATAAAGCCTATAGTAGCAAATTAAAAAACATCCAGGGGCAATTCCAAGTACAGTTTTCTTTAACAGTCCCTGATTTTTGTTGTGCCAATTAGAACATCACTAAATAATTTCTCAGGAGCTTTACAAGATTTTATTTGATAGAGCAGGGCATATAATTTTAAATTGTATGTTTATTCTTGTAGCTTAACAAGCAGTAGATGAACTGGATAAATAATTCTTCTCTCAAGATAGGAAAGTTGCGTCTCTATCTACAATATAACCTATTCCACTCCTTCTGCATGGAGGGAAAGTTTCCTTTCTTCCATTCTAAGTTTTCTGAAAAGCCTTTCTTGAGCATTGTGAGTGAACACAACCAGCAAGAAAAATTGCTATGGTTCTTATTAATACGTTGAAGCACACATCCTCTTCAACTGTATTTTGTGCAAATGAGATTTCAGGGGCTGTTGAAGACACCTGGCATTTTTTGGTCCTTAAGAGGTATCATATAGTTCAGAAATTAGTTGTAACTGGGGAAGGACAACACACTGGGAGAAGTGACTTCATTCTATCAATAACTGTGTATTGTGGTTTTATCAGTAATTACAATTCTATCAGCAAGATTTAATTTTTTAACTGTTAAAAAACTGTTATAACTTATTTCTCCCTTTTAAACAAGGTAATAAAAATACACTTTGTGGGTTGTTTTTCTTCATATTAAAATAATAACTGCTTTCATGAGCTTTTATGAATGTTCACCAGTTATTTTTTAGTATCCAGTTAAATTTGTGATAGCTGCAAGAGGTAGCTGGGCAGACTGGTAACAAGACAAAATTTCATTTATTTGGGATATGAAGTCTTTTTGGTTTTTTCAGCTTATTTTTTCTGAAAAGGAGATCAAAAGCATTGGGACAGTGGATTAAGACTGCCAAAACAGCCTTTGAATATTTAGATTGAGTTACATCCCACAGTCCACATGTAATGTCAGCCAGGAGAAACTGTGAATTTCTTTGTACCTTCACTCTGTTTCTGCCACAGAAAGATGGGTTGATACCTCATGGCACAAGATAAAATCTTTTCAAGATGTAAAATCTTAATGTTTTGTATGGATTAGTGCACCATAAGGACTAGGTTTAGCTGGATTTCTAGCATTAATATTATTTTATATTTATTAATATTATTACATATAATTTGGCTGAAATAAATTTTTACTAATTTCTGCATAAAGAAAATATCAGACAGAGCAAAAATTAATGCCACTGCACTTGCAAGCAAGATTTAATATTGATCCCATGTGCTGCAGGGATAATTCTTACAGCAGATGAAAAGGATTGTTCTTACAAAAATAAATCAGATAGACTGTACTTTTCTTGCTGTAAAGTTTTATTTGGCTCATGTCTTGCAAAAAAAAAATCAAATCAAGGAAGAAGACAGAGAAGAAAAAATACAGTATCTTAGTGATAGTTTTTTTTATTCCATAATTAAAATTTAATAGCAGGCAAGGGAAAAATAAAATTTTCATCAGGAATAACTGTAAGAATGAAACACTTATGTCTTTTGCTAATTTGTGTGGATATTTTAGTAAGGTTACAGCTTGTCTTTGTCACCTGAATCCAAAATCTCTGCTCCCAAAAATAGTTTCTTTTTATTCACTTTATTCCAAAGATAAAAAAAAAAACTTTAAAAGAACTTACAAATAAGATACAGGAGAATTTATAAAAGCCTGAAATACCTCATCAAATAGTTTTACAGACGGAATTGGTGGGAGTCCTGGGTTGGCCATATGACTTGTTTGTATCCCCAATCGCCCTCTTGCTTATGCTGGACATTAAGCTCTACAGCTTTAAGTTAGTCCCAGGGAGACAGTGAGAGTGAAAGTGGAGGAAAAAAAAACACTCGCCGTTTGTCTGCAGGAGTTGCATCTTATCACTTGGAAATGGCCTTGAGGCCACATTCCAGCGGGACTGTGGGGGTTTTTTTATTCTCTCGGGTGTGTGCGGGAACAGCACACAGCAGAGGGTTTCCTCGGATTTTTCTCGGCTTTTTGCAGGGAGAGACTTTGTTTCTTTTGCTGGGTATTTTTTCCTTTTTTCCTCTTCCTGGGACTGGCTGGCATCGCGTGGGCCCAGGACACCAGGGAACCCCCGGGGGGCCCCCCCCTCCTCGCCGACTCCTACAGCCGGGCCCGGCAATCGGTCCCCCCCACTGGAGAACTGAACCGGACTCAGACGGACTCTGAATCTACCATCTCTTCAGAGGAAGGAGAGGTTTCATTGTTTTCATATCATCCAAATTTTTCCTATGCTTGTGAATATCCTATTTGTTAAATAAATAGCTTTTTCCACTTTTCTCTAAGGAAATTCTTCCCGGACCTTTAGGGGGGAAGGGTGGTTTGGAATCGGCTCTTCCTAGAGGAGACCCCCCAGAGGTTTCCTCCTAAATATTTGCCCTAAACCAGGACAGTGGGGCAGTTATCACCTCTCTTCTACACTTCCAATGTATAGATCTTTTTCCATAGATTAAATTTTCACAGATTTCCATTACACATGCAAGTACAAATACTTACCTTTCTCTGTGGTTTTTCTTTTTTCTTTTCTTTATTTTTTTTCCTCTGAAATCTGTCTCAGAAAGACAAAATCAATGCTTTAATTAAAATAAGCAAGAAACATTATGTGCCATGCTGCTTATACACATCAAATCAGAAAAACTGCCCTTTGCCCTATAACTTTTTACCAGATCCTGGAGGCAAACTCCAGGATTAAAGACACAGTAAAGACAACTTGTTATCCTCTAAGGATAATTTTCATTATTTTTAATGAATAGCCCAGAGTATTTTCTACACATTATATGAGAAGAAAGATTTTGAATCATAGCAGCTTTCAGTTGCCAGAACTAAAACCAGAGCTAAAGATAGTTTTGGCAAAAGCAGCCTTTCAACAAGTAGGCTGAAAAAAGAAAATGTCTGTTAGGATTCAAAATTTCAAAAATAATTAATTAGGTGAGGAAGAGAGAGAATTATTCCAAAGCATAATGGTAACAGTATTGTCTGGGAGTCCCTGCTGCAGTCCCAGATCCAATAAATAAGTCCGAATTTCAGAGCAGTTAAGACCAAGTTAAGAAAAGAAAGTGACAGAACACAATGCAGAACACTACGTATGAATTTCCTCAGGTGGTAGGAGACTTTGGCTTACAGACCCAGAGAAGACAGCTGAATTCAGAGTACCAGAATGCCAGTGGATGTAACCACAGTATACACAGCAAAATCCATGTCCTGATTTTGCCCCCTTGAGGAAATCTATTTCCTTTGAGAGAAAACGACTGAATAGTTTCGGGGAACATTATTTAATTTAACAATCAAATATCACACAAAGACACAAAAAAAGAATCCTTACTTATTCACACAAGCCTATGGCTTATAGAGACAATTCACACATAAATTTTGTTTATATGTTTATATTTTGCATTTATGTATAATATAATGAAATGTAAAAAAATATGTCCCAGGATGAACAAGCAAGCAACAAACAGTGAAAAACAAAGGACGAAAATAAAACAGTTCTGGGCAAAAAAGATTGTTTGGAATAGAGAACATGACTCTTTTGAGCACATTCAGCACTGGCTTCAGTCTCCTGTACAACATTTAGCTCCAGAGTTGTACACAGCCCTAAATAGAAGCATACCATGAAAAGCAGTATTTCTCTTCTTGGCAACAAAGTGCTTTAATTAGGCAAGTTAGAGACCCACCAAGGATTGAGAAACTGATGCCCACAGGAAAATATTACTTGACTGAAAATGCTAAAGGACTTATTTAGTCAACTTTTTTGATTAAAAGAAAAGGGCAAAGGTCTTCAGTATGTACACCAGCACCTGAAGAAATTAATTTAATTAGTACACTACGATATATAAATTTGTAATTGCTACAAGAAAGAGAAAAATGAGCTAGTCTACAGAAACTACACAGTCATCTACATGAACATGCAAGAAGGAGCAGAATGCTTTCTGATTTGTTAAAAATGTATGTTTTTTTAACTGCCATATGCAGAACAGACATATTATCCAGAGCATGAACACTTACAACATTATTTCTTTCCCTGACTTCTTTTAGTTTTTATATTTTCTTTAATATTTAGCCAGACTCTGCAACTTACCATTGCAGATGTACATTTAACTTACATTGCAAAGATCCTAATAAACATGGAATCTGCCAGATGAACACAGGAATTTTTTCGAACACTCAAGTACTCCCACTGTTTTAATTCAAACATGACAACTGTCATGTCTTGGCATCTTTTCCTCTGTTCTCTGGGCTGGTTCTATTTTACAGAGACATGGTAAGCCATGGAAGCAGTGCTGGTAACAGAAACCGGCTGCAAGAGCTGCTGACAGAGGAGCACACTCATCAGCCCAGCTTGGGCCTCACTTCTTTGAATTGATGGCAATAGGCTGGAGGAGACAAGGCCAGGAGAAAGAAATTATAGTAATTTTTCATAGCAAACCTTGTACAGGGAGCAGAAGAGCTAGGTTTGCCCCTTTCCTAAGCCTAATACCCTAATTTTGACCCTTTAAATTGGGAGTATGCTCTGCCTCTTCTCTGACAGATGTTCTCATTTGCTTCAGCAAATCTCGCACTGAGAGGCTGGACAAGGCTGCAAATACCTTGTTATTCATTTCAAGCAGGTAATATCCTCCTAATTGTTCCTCACCAGTAGATTTACCTAGACAAATATGAACTATTTGTAGACTATCTGCTGTAAATAGAAGCGGGTTCTTTTCTGTCTTTTGATCAGCAATACACCAAAACATTTCATATATCCACCTAAAAGCTCAGAGCTCTCCACAAGCTTGTCTAGTCTGTGATAGTTGCTGGCAAAAGGGAATGTTTAGGATATACTCCTGGTACTGTGGTGTTGAGTGTATAACAAGCAGTCACAGAAAAACAGACAGGCAGTTATCTAGACAGTCAAAAAGAGGAAGCTGTCAGAACCTCAACAGAACTCCAGCGAAAATTAATTTAACTGGCTGAAAGAAGGATTGCATAAAAATGCATTGCTGCATCAAGATCACGCCAACCCCCAAACCATTCTCATACGAACAATTTTTATCTGAAGTAATACAGCTAAAAGTCTTATTCCACTTAATGTAGTAAAGTAGAATGAAAATTTTTTACCTGAAGGTTTTTGAGATTTCTTCCATGTCATTAACTGTTTCAAATCCAAATGAACAAAAATCAAATCCAAATGAACAAGAAAAGACCAAAAGCAAGACATGTTTTCACATCAGGTTTCTTGGCACCATTTCAAATTTTTCTTATCTTGATTAGTATGCAAGAAAAAAATTTAAAACATTCCAAACTTAAAATAAAAAAAATCTTTGCAAGAAATGAAAAGAGTTATTTGGTTCCTCTGTGAGAGTACTTTCCTGTCCCAAGCTGTATTAATTTAATACATTACAGAGAGGATACGGGTTTAAAAACTTATTTATAATACAAGGCACCAAAATGAAACACAGAAAATATTTGTTGGGTTGAAAGCTGTTTCAAATTTGAAAAAAATTGATCAATAAACTATAATATAGTATCTTCAGTTCATCCTTTGGATGTCTTCTCATGCTTATTTGAATAAAACCATAATTATTTACATGCGTTCATCTTTTGTTCATTTCAGATTTTTTGTTTGCTTATTGTTTAGTGGGCTACAGTTTTTTCTTAACAAAAACATGCATATGAAAACAAGGAAGACTTTTATAGTAAAAATATTAGCAATTCTTACTAATATCCAAACAGTAATTCAAATAGCACGTAGTCTCTATAACTAAAGAAAACTGCTCATAGATCAAATGAACACATGTCCAAAAGAGACCAACTTTTGTCATTTATGTGGTATAAGTCACAGAACTGTCTGTCAAACTGCATTTTCAAGACAAGCTGTCTTTTAGCAAGCCAAAAAGAAAAAAAAAACAGATTGCTCTTTCTAACAGCACTTTCATACTAACCAATTCAGAGCAGTGCTAAAACACGCACAAGAAAAAAACATTTAAACAACAGTAAAGAACCTCATAACTTAACTCAAGCTTAACTTCACAGGAAAACTCAAACTGCCTAATACATTACCAGAATACATTAACTTGGACTCAGATTCTTTCCAGATGACAGCCCTCACTGGATGCCTCTCTCCTGCCAACATTTCGTGTAAAGGAAGACCTAAATGATCATCCTTTGCCAAAAGAAAACTATTGCTCAAAAATCATGTGCAACTTGTGCCAGTGAAGTGAGAGGATTCCCCACAGGTCAATTCCAAATAAGAGCTCTGGACAGTGTTTGACCAGAGCTCCTGAAAAGTGGGTCATGCATTACAGTGGGAGGCCAGCCCAATACCTTACATAGTAGGGAACAGGATCAGACGGTATGATTAAAGGCAATTGAGAAAAATGAGGACACATCTGTTTCTGCAGGCAGTGTTTAGATATGCAGACACCCAAAATGCACCTGCAGCCTTTGGCCATTTTGTCCCACAAAATTTGGAGATCCACACTGTGGTGTCAGCTTAAAGTCTCTCTGGAAATGTAACCCATACAGAAGCACTCTAAGACTTTGTCATCAAACACTTTCTGTTAAAAGGTTGTATGCCATAATTCCCCCTCCAAAAAAAAAAGTTTTAGATGCTAAGAATCAACACCCTTACATAAATATACATGGACATATATGTATTCCATCTATAAATCAACGTTTTTACCCTTCAAATTGGTTTTGAGTTGAACTGCCTAGGTTATCCTCATTCTTCAGTCTTTCTGCCGGTCTCTGTAAGATAAAAAGTAATGAAAAAATCTCTGTAAGGCTACTGTGTGTTAAGCCATCACCTCAGCCTTAGCTTAAGAAACAGTTTTGAGCTCTTTTGCCAAGTTTCCAGATGAGGCTTACATTTTTGCTAAAGTTTTGGGCTTCCTCATTTAAAGCTGAATTAGGGTCTCATCCAGAGGCAACCAGAAGGCCACTGGAGAACAGCCACATCATGGAAGACTTGACAACAGACTGTCATGATTTTGTCAGTCCAGCACAGAAATTAACCAACAGCTAACTAGAACAGAATCTAGAGAAGATATCAGTCTTAAGGTGGGAATCAGAGACTTATATGCATATCTTCCAACCTCCCATCCCTGACCCCAAAACACACATGCATAGAAGCAAGGGGATTGCTCACTATTCCGGAGGCACAAATCAATTTCTGATGTGCAAGATGCTGTTCCCCCATCAGCTGCTGGAAGAGGACCAGGTGAAGGTAGCCCTAGAGGAGTAGGAAATCAGTAGTGCAGAGATCGTGAGATGTAATGCCTTTCCTCCTTCAATGGTAATGTGATGTCCAACAGACAATTAAAACTACTCGAAGGAAACCTGTAATCACAAGACATTGCAGTGTAGCAGGAATATTTATAAGTAGCCCTCCGACTTCTGAAATTAATGAACTTCAACTGGGTTAAAATATGCCAAATGTCTTCCCTGCATCCACATGCAAGAAAAGAAGGAAAGGGTACAATGAATTTCAGGATTACTGTAAGCTACCACAAGAGTCTTTGCAAATATGTGGAAAATGCCACCCAACACCAGTTTTTTACCCATGTTGTTTACCCAACTGTGCAAGTAATTTCTTCCTACTTTGAGTGTTAAGACATGACACACAGGGAGACATCTCAGAGAGCAGAACAGATAGATAAAGGGCTTGATCTGTGAAAGAGAAATGTACGTTTAGGGATGTAAAGGGCAACACATCTTTGGGGAGAAACAAAAAAAAGAACAAAAAAAGTTTAATTTTATTTTCTTTGAGTAATATGAAAGAGCTTTAAAAAGGAAAACCAGTTCTTAACACTGCTAAGAAACTCTACTTAAGAAGTGTTACTTTTCTGCTTTTTGATGGCATTATTTAAGATAGTTCTTTGAATACAGAGAATCATATTTTATTAGCATATATAAAGTCTAGGGAATATAGAACTCTTAATGTCTGAAATACTAGACAGATAACATGCAGCAATTTCTCCAGTTAAGATGCATGAGCATTTCACCAACATTCAACCAGCATTGCTCATTACTCAATGTTGACCTTTTCATGCAAGAGATATGTAAAAATTATTAAAATAATAGCAGAACTTTATAATTCTAATAAAGTGCATCCCCAGGTAAACATTCATGCGAGTTTTATGGTTTATCATGCTGTGTCTTTTTTCTTACAAGTGCAATAGTTAAAAAACTCACTAAATAAAAATCTCAGATGCCTTAAGAAAAAGCCATGGTTAGATCTTTGTGATGCTATGTAGAAACAAGAACACTGTTTGAGCCCTTTTCACATAACTTTTGTATCATTAATTTCCATTTCAGTTCAGTAGAGTTCACACAGAGAGGTACTAACCTGAGCTCTGTAAAAACCTACAGCACTATGTTAATACTATGAACGAATGGAAAAAATACAGCCAACTACTGCCAAGTTATCATCTTATATAAAAAAATAATACAGTTTGGTTATTCATAATAGTTTCCTCCAGAAAACTCAAGTTAAATTTGTTAAACTGGAATGGCAGGCTGCTCTGTTCTCTTGAATGCTACCAAGTCACCATTCAGCATAGACAGGTGAAACATAAGTTAAATTCCCTTCTACCTTGCCAGATCAAACACCCAAAATATACTGGTAGTGCTGCAGGAAAGGCACAAATGTGGCTCCCTTTCCTCTCTTAGAGTTCCTGGGCTTAAAACTTGACTTTCAGCAGAGCAGGAGTTGAAGGGGAGAGCAAGGGGAGAGCTGAAGGAGAGCAAGGGAACCTCTGCACTGGAGACCTCCAGATTGAACACTATTTCAGCTCTCTGCCTTGCAGCAGCCCATGAATGCAGCAGGTTTTACTGTGGGTCTGGGAATCTCAGAAACACCCCAAGGAAAATAACTTCTCAAAGAGAAGGCTGGATAACAGGAAAGGGATAAGAAAATTCTGAGGCTGAGCAGCTCTGCAGATCTTAATAACATCAATATGTCATGCTAAGAGGCTTTCACGTAGATAGTTTTATCCCATTAAATATTTTAAAAGTCAACACTACAGATGTTCTAATTTTTAATACTGCAGTGAGCTGTTAAGGTAAATGACAGAGCCATTGAATTAATTGCAAATTTTGATGTATTTAATATTATCCAAAGTAGAATAAACACGCAATCTGGCTTCAAGAAGCTAATTTGGCTACAATGCAAAGTCTGTAATCTCTAAGCAACCGGAAGAAACTAAACAGAGCTCAAAAATATGAGCTTTAAAAAATACTGCAACACCAAAGAACAGCTTGGAGTAGTGAAAGGTGCTACATCCGGGGACATGCATCAACAGAATTATAAATTATAAATTTTATGCTTTCTTCAATAAATATTTGTTTAGCAAGAAGCAATGGTTTCAAATGCCAAGCAAAATAAATTGTGGAAGTAAAATATTATATTAATTTGATTGTAATAAGGTATAGGTATATTCTAAAAGGTAGAAAGCCAGTTCTCTTGTTATTTAAAAAAACAGATCCACAACAGAAAAGATCTTAGGAACAGAAACATTTCTAGTATCTGGTTTCAAATGCCTTCAATAATCTTGCAATACTCGCAAATTTAGGTTAGTATTTTTTAATTAGGGCTGGAAGCCAGAAAAACTTGTGTTCAGGGTTTAAAATATTCATAAATTATTCTGATGTGGCAGATCTACAAGACTTGTAAATTGGAATCTTTCTCTAGGATCTACTCCTATATGTAAAACTAAGCTTCCTGCAGTGATTCCATCCATGCATGTCTTTTGAATTCCATTACTATCTTTATATATCTGGTAAATGATAATAGATTAGTAACATCTCCTTTTTGAATGTAGAATTCACCATATTTTTGTCTCTTTTTTGGTTATCTTTTATATTGTAGAATATTTATCACCTGAGATGCACTTCTTTCCTTCAAGAGTTTTGTAAATTTATATCACTTCCAAGTTCTTTTTTGTAACATATCAGCTTCATAACAACATATTGCTGCTCCTTGATATCCAAATTTTATTGAAGCAATAACTAAAACTGGGATATTAAATATTTCTTGAAGATTAGTAGCTAGGCAAGGCAGTATATTTCCTTGGAAGTAAAAGTTTATTAGCAGTTGTTGGCTGTTAAATACATACACACGCTCACTATAAATTTCTAATCTTTATTAAAGTGTTATAAAAATTTCCTTGACTCTGTTGGACTTTGGGAGTTTGTCATCTCTGCACATGTTAACTTTCTTAGAGAATCTTCTTGGAACCAGTATTCCAGGAAAATAATTTGAATCACAGCAGGCAGTTTAAAAATTGCGTTATCCCTGAGAGTTAGATAATAACTGATACTTAGAATCCTAAGGTTCTCCCTCCCTGTGTTTTATTATAGAGTTTGACTGAACAAATTTTTTATATACACCATCTGAAAAAAAATGTCCTGGAGGGGTTAATTGAATTAATTTCCCATTATTCTAAGATGGAAGATTGCCCATATGGAATCTCTCCTTCGGACATCTGCCATGGCACAGCTCTTCCAGAGCTCCTCTCTGCAGCAGCAATTGTACAAAACACCACCTGCAATTTCAGCAGAATACAAAATTACAATAGCAAGCCTGGGGACAGAATAAGAGCTAATTAGCCAAAGGAACATCTTAAAAGTTTTACAGCTCTAAAGGTTACCAAAAGCAGGTTTACTTGATTAGCAATTCCCTCTATTTTTAACAATATAACTCATATTGAAAGATTTCTTAGAAATTACAGCCAAAACCTTATACCTAGATTATTTGCAAATCAATTTGCACTGAGCCACTAAATTTTATAGGTTTTCAAATCAGGAATTTCTTACATTTGTATGATTTTAAAATAAGATATTCTAAGAATTTAATAATGTCAGTATATTTTTAAAATATTAGCCTGAAAAATATATTTTCAAATAGATTAGCTATAGATACATAGAGTTACATCATTTTGTAAGCTTCAGAGGGGAGGATATTTGCAAACTCTTCAGTCATGATGCAATTTAGAACTTCTTGATCTTTAGCTCATTTTAAAAGTTGAACAGCGACCTGTTTACCTAGGAAATACATTGTAAGGTATTCTGCTGAGGTTTTATAACCGGGTGAATTATGTTTTCTGGTTAAGCAGACATAGAACAACTGTTTCTTGGGACATCTGTTATACACACAAAGCAGATGTAGGTTCATACAGGTTTGATTAATAGTTCTGATATATCATTGTCTTGGGATAGTCCATAACTTCAAGGTGGAACAAGACCCTAGCAAGAACTGAATATGCTCCATCAGATTTCAATTCAGGAGGAAACAGTGTGTGTTTATGTGCCTATTCATTTTGTCTTTATAGAAAGCATGAATGAGAAGGTCACTATTATATGGATGGAAGAAATAAGGAAGGCCATTTAATTTAAAGTTTGTTTCATGTGAAAGAAGCTCAGTGGTAAAGAAATGAGATTTAATTTAACTAAGTTTGTAATTACCACTGCAGGCCAGGGGTCAGTCCTGTGTCTGATCCTGTTGGTTAATGAGATGGATGATAGCACAATGTGCATCCTCAAGTTTGCAGAAGGTGCAAATGGGGAGGAATGATTGAAAGACCACAGGGCTGTCACGGCCAGAGTGACATGGAGAGGAAGAAGAAATAGGCTCACAGGAGCTTCATGAAGTCGAAGTGCAAAGTCCTGCCTCTATGGGGGAACAATCCCAGGCATCGGCACCTACCAGGGACCACCTATGTGGAAAGCAGCTTTGCAGAAAGGGACCTGGGGACAGAAAGCTGAACATGAGCCATCACTGAGTTGTTAATGGTATGAGTTGTCAGAAGGATGGGAGAGGCAATCCTTACTCTATGTTCAGTGCTGTTGCAGGCAAACTTGGATACTGTGCCCAGTTATGGGTTTTTCTGTGCGTGAGAGTTGTGGACATTCTGCACACAATCCAGTGAAGGCCCACAAAGAGGAAGGAACTGGAGGATTGCCAGGAGGCAGCCCCAATGTTTTTGAAGGTTTCGTAACCCGTCAAAGACTCCAACATGCAGCATCCAGCCCCAAACTCCTTCCCTGGGGGAGGTACCTGGACATTCCCATTGAGCCACTGGGTGTGGGCTTCCCTTATCCCGATGGATCAGGACTGCAACATCACTTCAACCAACAGACACTGAAATTGCAACAAACAAGTCTCATCATGGGATCCGCAGGTAGTGACAGTACACCTTGCTACCCTTATCTTTTTTCTTTTTTTCCTTTCCTTTATACATTTCCTTAATTCTTATTTTTCATGCTTTTATATTGTTGCACTTTTAACCACAATGGGTACATATTAAAAATTGTCACGTATCTTATGCTACCTTAATGGTTTAAAGTTTGCAAGTAAAAGTTTTTAACTGGAGCTCCTGAGAATTTCGTTGCTTCTTCCCCATTCCAACCAAAGTAAACCAAACCACCTTCCCCTAAACCCACCAAGCAGATGAGACATAACACCTGACAACTTCAACTGTTCTGTGATTCCATGAATACATGACATTTGCAATGGTGTACATCATCAGAAGACATGCAAATAGGTACCCTTTCATAAAAATTCCATTCTCAAATTTATGAATGAATAGAACATCTAATTTCTTGTAAAATATAATAAATTTCCTAATAAAATGTATTAAATTTGCAAATTGTACATAATTTCAGACCTGCCATTTGCTTAATTCAGTTGTATAAAATATGTTAATTTTTTTTTCAGAGAGTTAAAGTGACTGGAAAAGAACATGATAGCAGAGAAAAAATAGCATCCAAGTGGAAAAATAAACTTTAAGCCCTTTCCAACGTCTGTTTTAAAATTAAATCAGCAATTCATGAAAGTGCTGCTAGATCTGTGCATACTTAAGATAGCATAAAGGATATATTTTGTTTAAAATTTGTCTTTTGAGTGAGGTCAGGGAAACAAGTGAGATAATTAATTGAGAGTAGAACCTGCTAAATTGCAAAATGTGTGACGCAAGCATGCAATGTACCCTAGCCAGGCTAAGAGAAGGAAATAATAAGTCTTCCCTGAACTGAAGTTAAAATTACGGAGTTTCTTGAGAATTTGCCACAGGAGCAGAGTGAATAAATATGAACAGTATGCGTCATGTGAGTCAGCAGCAGTGACAGTGCAGGGAAAGTCCAGACCAGCTCAATGCCCCTGTCCCTTGCTGTCTACACTGGATACTCTTGTCACAGAATGTTTCCACAGCTGTGAAGAAGACAGCAAACCCCAACACCAGGACAGAAAATAAAGTTGAGTAGGTGTTGGTGCAGTTGCAGGCAAGCAGCCACAGTTCACTCTGTTGTGACTGCTTTGTGAGGGGGAAGTGGCATACACTGCTGTGGTGTAAAGTGATGCACAAAACCAGGAAAATTCTGATGCCTCCTATTGAACAAATAGTCACTGCTGATTCACATGCCTCCTGGACAGCAGAGGCATTGAAAAACAAAGGTCTGTGCTGAGAATACAGAATGAAATTCCTTCTAAGGAGAATATAGGAAATGTGATCACATTCCCTTTCTTAGTTATTAATAGGCCCTGGTTCAAGGCTATAACAGCAGTACTGACACATTAATGACAGCTTTCCAAGGCTTTCTGGCCAAGGCCCCTTAAATACGACAATGACTAATTCTTCCAGCTCTATAATTCTCTGACATGCCACCAGGGAGACAGCAGTGCTGCCTATTGGTATTCTGAGTATTGCTTCAGTCCATGAAAAAGACATCTACAGTGGCCCCATGCCTGCTGCCACAGGAGATGCTCTAGTGTCATAGAGAACATGTATATGCCTTGCCCTTTGGATACCAATAAATTCCCTTTACCCCTTAAATGTTAGGGAAAATGATCAGTAGATGTGTTAGAAAATCTCAAGTGTTACAAAATAACAACAGAAACAGTTCAGTTACCTCACAGCAGGTTAGAATTGTCCTAGTTACAAAAATTGGTTATATTGTTGATATTTTATGGCCTCTTGTCCCTGGTCCTGCGCTATGCAGAATTTAATTACAACAAGCTTTTGTAGACAAACCTCAGTACTGCAGGTACTAGGCCAGCAGTACAAAAAACTCTCTCAGTGACTGCAACAATAATAAAAGAACATCAGTAAGTAATCAAATAATGTAAGTCACTTATGCAGTGAATACTCCAAAGGAATTTAAAAAAGGTGAACTTTCAAAGGATACATTTATACTACATGAAAAAGCCAGAGCTGTATCTCACAGAGAGAAAAGCAAGTGCTGGTTCAATACACCTAGAAATTTCTACAAAAGCTAATATTCACATTGACTTAAGTAAAAAGCAATACTAATGAAGGAACCAAAGAAAAGAAGAAAACACTTTAAAAACCAAACACAAGACAGCAAATAACCACAGACATGTATTTATGCAAAAAGAACAGGCCGAGAAAATTGGACAGAGCTGGTACAGAAAGAAAATGTCAAACGTGAAGAATCTTAGTCTAACAGAAAATATCTTCAAGAACAGAAAAAGAAATTATAAATATGCAAAAAAAGACCAAGGAGTTTTCCATCTGCTTAATATAATTTCACATCTAGTCAGATAAATCTAAGTGCTCTGCTTTAAAAAAAAAAACCTGAGATAGTCTAATTAAAGGGTCTAACCTGAGCTGTTAGAAACAAACATTTTTGCATTTATCTTTCTTTACAGTACATTAGATTCAAATCCAGAGGTATTTTGATGTTAAGTAACATAAGCAATAATGTTACTTAATATCAAAATAAGCAATTAAAACATCACTGATCGGGTTCACAATCATATTTCTTAAAATGCAAACCACAGTGTTGGAAACCTTTGGAAGGAATTAACAAATATTTTTAACTCAAATAGATAAATCTGTGGCTTGTTGAATGAAAACAGTTCTTCAAAGAAAATATTTCTCTGAATCCCCCCTGAGTTCTCCCAAGATTATTATTGTTAGCATGGAGGTATCAATAAAGCTGTGGTTTTTACAATTTTATTTTTGTCCGTGTTCTCATTAAAATCCATAGTTTTTTTCATCTAAGGATATGAACTGAGAATAAATCTATCAGAAACCACCCCCCAAATTATAAAAACTGATAACAGGTGTTTTATGAAGTGTTTCACCATTTCAATCCATAAATGCCATGCACCATGAGAGCACATTATACAACCTCCCATTCGTCTGCTCTGTAAAAAAAAAGAAACACACAGTTTCTAGATCATTTTTCTTTCTCTATCTGTGATAAGAACAGATGGTAAAAGGTATGGAAAGGATAATAACCCAGCTGATACAATAAAAAACAGAAATGCAATCAGCATATTGAACATTTTGCAGTTGCTGTGATTAGCTTGCATAGTATAGTATAAATTCCTTTGATGGGAGTTGGAGTCCTTGCTCAGGGTAGATTTATTAAGTGAGACTTTTGTTCACAGAGTAGCTGCCTGGGAAAAATCTCTCCACACTACATAGGCCTCAGTCTTTTACCACGGGTTTGGGATGCAGTTAGAATAATAAAGACTGAACCTTTTTTTTTCCCCAGAAGTAAAATATATCATACTAAATGGCAATTGACACTCAGTGACAATATTTGTACACTATCTAACAAGTCTGGTAATGCACCACCACCTCACAGAAATGCTTTCTTTAATTACTGCCAGTCTGGTCTTCCTCTCTGGAGGTTGAAATCCTCTCTTGCTTGCTGCCTGGGAAAAAGAAATGCTGTAGACTAGAAGCTGGCATGTGGAAGTTCAAACTGGAAGAGTGGACCTGGGGACAGTGCAGAACACAGCATCAGAAAAGCAACTGTGTCACCCTGGAGATTTAATGGAAAATATTTGTGCCAAGAAAGATGGAGTTAAATGTCCATTAAGTGCTGCAGAGAGAACAAGTACAAGAAAGCAGATACTAATGGCCACTTCAGTATACATCTGTCCCAAATTCACCTGCAAAGACAGCCTGTTTACAAGTTTTGGTGTAATTTTTTCTTGACTTAAGGCATAACTATGACTTCATACAGATTCAATTAAACACAATACAGGAACAGGGGTATGTTAACAGGTGAATAAAACTATTAGTCTAGCATGGACAACTGTGCGGCAGGAAAGATTTAATGCATTTTTCTGACAATTACATTTTCTACTGCTCCCCAAATGAACTACCAAACTATGTATTTTCTCACACTTTCTTGCCTTTTTCTCATCTCCTTCTTGTTGAGACCATTTCTCAGTCAAATATGTTGGCATTTGGGACTGTTATTAAGCTACCAGCTTCCTGTAAAACCCTCAGGCACAATATTAATTTTTGTAAAAAGCTAAATAATGTACAATCAATGACAGATCAGTCATAAAAATATGGTACTATTAATTTTCATGAGCATTAAAACACATGAAGCATGGAGTTGGAACTGGATTATCTTTAAGGTCTCTTTCAATTCAAGCCATGCGATTATTCTAAGAAGCCTATACTTTCAGTGGAAAAACCTCCTAAATTCTACTAAAATGAAAGGAATTCAAATGCCTAAAACCCTGTTGGCTTTATTAATATAGTTTTATGGTTTCAAACTTAATTCTAACTGATTTTTCTTAGGCTGTACTCTTTATACTTTCAGAAGAAAGAATTTGGGGGTCCTTGAAAAAGCATAACAAATGGTGGGAAGCCAGAAAAAGAAAAACATGGTATTTTACTGATAAGAAACTCTATGTAAAAATAGTTATTTCAAGTGCAAAAACCTTCCTACCTAGTGCTAGAATGAAAGTGGTATATGTTGTCTCTGTCAGTGCTTCACACACTTTCTAGTTTTATGCCTTTTTCATAGACTGCTAGAATATTCATCTGTCTTAATTTTTCTTTCAAAGGAACTAGCTAAGAATCTTCTGTCATTTGAAAAACAGTACATCACTTTCAATCTATAGCTAATACACTCTTTGAGCAGCATGCCAGTGAAGGATGGCTGACTCCAAGGAAGGCTTCATTTAACTTCATCCATTTTACAGGGAAAATGGTGATTATATAAGCTGCTATCAGCATTAATAGCTAGATAGATAAACACATTTTTAGAAGAGGTTATAATTTCTCAGTTTTCTCTTTGCAGTGGCTGGTTAAGGTGGGATATTTGTGCTTCATATCTGCATTCTTCTTACTTCTAAATGTTCTCTTGTTTGTTGTTTTTTTTTTTTTCTTTTACTCAGAAACATTCTGATTCATACTATGAGTCTAATGTTTTCCTTTTTTTCCACCATGTAAAGGTTGATAACTCATGGGGGAAAAAAGGCCACTGAGAATTAGCAACAACCCTGAGTGGTTTTAATGTACTTACTGTGATTAGACTAATTTCTGGTTTGAGATGCCCTTTAAACATTGACAGCCAAGAGCTTACAGGTTTGACAAAAAATCAAAACATACAAATCCCCTTTGAAATTTTTTAAATTTCTATTTAAATACAAGTCTATAAAACCCAAAGGTTTTGCCATTTAGAAAACTGTAAGTTATTTAGTTTGACACTGTAGTGTTTTCTCCCTTGGTAGCACTCACTAGCTTTGGCTGACTCAATGTAACACAACTTTCCAACATGAGGGCAGAGGGCTCTCAGGACAAGACTTTCACACTGTTATTCTGTCTGGCTGTACCTTGGTAGCTTCAGATCTTCATGTTTTGAAGAAAACATTTCCAATCTAAATACAGAGGGTTCAATTCCTAGCAGAAATGTCCATTAACGCCATGACTGCAGACCTTTAATATTTAGGGTAGTAAACAACCTAAAAGTAGTGGTTATTATTTTATTTAAAAAACATTCAAACACAAGTTGTACAATAGCAGAGAGAAAGGCAAGACCTGATGACACGACACAGATTTTGATCTTTATCTTGAAGCTTTGATTGCAGCTCATTTCACCTTTTTTTGTACTGACCAGCCACAAAAAACTTCAAGGCATATATTTTGTACAGCCATCCTAATTCTGCAGGAGCCCATGCCTGGTCCTGTAGCAATTTTGAAATGCAAAAACGTTCCTATTGGGATTGTAGTGCAAGCACAGAAGAGATGCCTTAGGAGCTGCTGTGCAGAATTGTAGAAGGATACACAGAGGAAAAAAGGAAAGAGCAGTGATTTTATATTTGAGATCCCACTTTTGATGACAAAATAACTTAAAGGAGAAAATTCTTCTCTTACAAATTTTAGCTTTAGGGAGTAAGGGTTTAGACAGCTATAAAATGTAGGTTTATTAATTCTGCTTCAGGTTTAAATCATTCTAAGTAGTTTTCAACTTTGAAAGTTGTCTTATCACACTAATTCCATATTCAGAGGAATATGGTAAAATCTTATATTCTTGGTACCTTACCTTACCCTTTTCATGATTTCAGACTGGCCAAGTGCCAGGCACCCATAAAAACCACTCATTCATCCTCGCCAGCCACAGCTGGGCAGAGGAGAGAAAAAAATTAACAAAGGGTTCGCGAGTTGAAATAAGGACCATGAGAAAACATACCAAGGGCAAAACAGGCTCAACAAAAACTTACAAACTGAATTTATTATTAACAGAGTCAGAGGACAATGAGAAGTAAAATAAGACCTTAAAATACCTTTTTCTGCCCAAGCAATCTCTCCTTCCCACTGACAGCACAGGGAGACAGGGCGTGGGGTTTGGTTAGTTTGGTTAGTTTGGTTAGTTAGGTTTTATTCTGCTGCTCAGGGACAGGACTCCTTCGCATGTGAGATTGTGGGGTCCCTCCCACAGGAGACAGCTCCCAGGAACTTCTCCAGAGTGGGTCCACTCTCATGAGCAACAGCCCTGCCAAAACTGCTGCAGCATGAATTCCCCCCATAGGCACACAGCTCTCCCAAAACTGCTGTGGTGTAGCTCTCAAAGGGGTGTAGGTCCTCCAAGGATAGGTTGCTCCAGCCTGGAAGCAAGGGCCTCTATCTCTGGAAGCAGGAGCCCTATCTCCACAAGTCTCCCACTGGATCACAGCTTCCTCCAGGCATCCATGGGCACCTACACCCATGGGCTGTGGGTGGATCTCTGCATCCCCCTGGATCCCCACAGGCTGTGAGCGGATCTCTGCATCCCCCTGGATCCCCACAGGCTGTGAGCGGATCTCTGCATCCCACATGGATCCCCATGGGCTGTGGGTAGATCTCTGCATCCCACATGGATCCCCATGAGCTGTGGGTGAATCTCTGCATCCTCCGTGGATCCCCATGGGCTGTGGGTGAATCTCTGCATCCCCTATGGATCCCCACAGGCTGCAGGGGCACAGCTGCTTCACCATGGTCCTCACCACAGCCTGCAGAGGAGTCCCAGCTCTAGCACCTGAAGCACCTCCTGCTCCTCCTTCTCCATTGACCTTGGTGTCCCCATGTTGTTTTCCCTCACATGTTCTCACCTCCTCCTCTTCTCTGGGTAAACGAAAAAACTTTGTGCACTTTGTTTTCATTTTCTTCTTGAATCTGTTATTACCAGCCTCTCTAAATGGTCTGGCTTTGGCCAGCAGCATGTCCATCATCAGGGCCTTCAGGGACTGGCTCTGCCAGACACAGTGGAAGCTTCCAGCAGCTGCCACTTCTGTGGCCCCCTGCTCTGCAAAACATATACACCTTTTTTTTACAGTATTTAAACATGTAAGATCAACTCTTGAGCTATTACGTAATCAAAACCGCATATTTTTCCATAACATTTTAAAAAATCATTTTTGCCACTAGGAAAAGATGGGATGAAATCAGGGAAAGATATAAATGAATAGAAAATAATAGAACATAAACTGACCACATAACTTACAAGAAGATTGAAATAAAATAATATTGTTTTCTGAGGCTTAAAGGAATGATAAATCAAAGGAAACAATTCTGACCTGTTTATTAGCCTTTCGTATGACATTTGTTCTCCTTGTTCTTATCTTCAACCAAAGCTAATTCATTAGAGATTTCTCCATTGAACGAATAGAATGATGAAGATCACACAATACTCTTTCATTTCCTGGAGGGGAAGATTTTTCCTCCCTCCTTTTTTTCCATAGAATAGGAAAACTTCCTGGCACACTTTTTACTACTTTTGCCTAAGATGTCCCCAGGCATCTTAGAAAGCACTTTTCTATTACTTTATTGCAGGAATGATTAAGGACCTTCTTTATTAACCTTCTTCACCTTCACAGTCTTCAGGTGTTCCTTCATGGGCTTCTACAGGGCCATCAAATGCTTCCTTTATCATTTCTGTGGAGTCCCCTAATGACTGAGACCTCAAAAGTCGTAGCAAGATTCTACACCTTTCATCAGCAGAGTGACTAGTCATGCCATAGATATGAAAGTCTTTTTATATTATGTGAGGCAGGACTGGCTCATGATGATGAACTTTCAGCTGCAGTTTTATATCAAAAAAGTGAAGGTGTTAATTCACCCTTCATAACGTCTCTAGAAAGCTTTTACAGAATCACAGAACTACAGAGTAGGTGGAGTTGAAAGAGAGCTCTGGAGGCCCTCTAGTCCACCCCTTTGATAGAACCAGTTCACCCAGAGCAGATTGCACAGGATCATGTCCAGGTTGGGTTGTAATATCTACCACAGCTTCTCTGGGTAGCCTGTTACAGTGTTCTGTCACTCTCTGGGTTGTACCTCATACTCATATGGAACTTCCTGTGTTTTGGGTTGTGTCTGTTGTCTTAAACAACTATTTCATGAAAGAACTGTTCCAACTACATTCTTGAATTCTAACATTTGTACCTCCTGTAAAAATCAGTTCAGAAGAATACAGAGGTATTTTCATGGGGGTTTTTTTCTCCTACTTTTATTTCTTCGCACAGGGAACTACATGGTACACACAGTGAACATCCCTCCTAATCAGACATGGTTTATTGTCCCTAAACATTATTAATAGCTACCAACATTATAATTGTATTCAAGTCATTTCACACTGTGTCTGAAGATTTTACAGAAATAGTATTCCCAAATTACATTATTTCTATTCCATACTTACAGTTTCTTTTCCAGCAAGAGAAGATATTTCAAAACTTAATTTAACAATATGTTGAACAAAACTGAATGATCTTGTAGAAGCATTATTCCATGTAATTAAACAATAATGCCAATAATTAGATTTCCTTTTAATCCAAAGAGAATTATCACATTTGTTTAGGCAGAAAAATGCAGTTAGTTTGGTTCTTAATGTAGTATTCTGCAAACATTACAAATCAGAGTAATATGAAATATTCAAACTACTCAATGTAATACAACTGAAAGGTGAAACTCTACTGTTGTGTCACATTTTGCAATTTCCCATCAATTCATCAATTTTAATAATAGAAACAAATTATCCCAGTATATCTATTAAAATATCTGTGAAAAAGAAAATCATTATAATAAGCATAACACTGAATGCCTACTTGGTACACATTGACACACTACAAAAGAATACAGTAGACTGGAAGTCTTTATGAAGAGTGACATTCCCATCTGGGTTCTTAGTACATATTATAAATTGTAAGGAAGGCTTGACTAACCAAATGTCACATTCTCAAGCATTAACTGTTTTTCTTGAAAACATAGTCTTTCTCCCCCTTTCCTGAAGAATTCCAACTTCTATAGTTCAAAAGCATGGTTTAAATGATAGATGGTAAGGGTTTTCATGCTTTTCCAGCTTTTAGTCTGTTATGTGCCATCAAATATGTAATTAACCACTTCTTTAACTACCCCTAACAGCATCTGTCATTTTTCAGACTGACACCAGGGCATGATTTAAATGACTAAGTGAATCTTCCTGGAACTGCAGAGAAGCAGGTTCAGGAAGTAATATCACAGTTTAGGTAGAGGAAGAATAAATTAATAGAGGAAAAAAAACAATAGCAGCAGACAGAAACAATCAAGAATTTCTGTAATTAAGCACTGCAATTTTCTGTTCATATATTTAGACAGAAGGAAATGAAAAAGATGTTAAGCTGCTCACAAAAGGCATGAAGGGCCATTTTAATCCTAGTATGTTTAAAGATATGTGAACAATGCCAGGACTTTCAGAACACAAACTGAGCTGGGTTTGTTATAATTATGGGGAAGTTATGCAAATCGTTTACTCTAGCTGATAACTGCAGCCTCTTTGAAGAGCTATGTACATTGTCTCCAATTTCATATTAGTGACTACTAATGTGACTTCTGCAGCTGTTCATGTGATTAATATTTCAAACACTGCAGAGTATGCAGGGAAGTTACATTCCCATGACAAACCATGTTGCTGTTTAGTGATACCAAAAGCTGCCAAAAGAGAGAAGACCAAAGAAGAAAACAAAAAGTACTGCAGTCTAAGGAGCTCCCAGCCCCAAACTGTTTTACAGACAGACAGGATCTGCTGGGAAGTCAGAGTTCAATGCAAAAACATTTCATAGAGAAGCAGAAGTTAAAAAAGAGATTCAGAAGTACTGGATCTAATAGTGGGACAGCAAACTATACAGTCCAGCAAAAAAGGAGAGGAGATTGACACTGGATATAGAAATAATTAAAGAGCATAAGTCTGGAAGACACGTTATTGGAGATTACCTGAAGAAAAGGGGAAGAACACCCATGGATGGTGAACTAAAGGGCTCTAAAAAGGAAGATCTGAAATAGTGAGCAGCCAAAAAATATAAGAATGCTTTGTGGGAAATGCTGAAACTCGAGCTGCTGAGGAAATAATTTATTTCCTCTGGTAAAGGCAGTGTAGAGGAGGAAGACCCTAAGACAAGGTGCTGCAGAGCACACCACTGCAGAAGCAGGGATCTACATGAAGTTTTGAGCAGCAGGGCAGCACAGAGGCACCACTCCTGTGGTGCTCCCGCATGGAGTTCCAGGTGTGGGACTTTCATGGGACCTTCATGGAGCTTGGCAGCAATGAGCTGAGGTCCTTCCCACACGAGTCTTAACATCCTTCTCTCTCAAGTACCCTACATCTATCGACTTTAGCTGTTTTCCACTTTCTGGAACATGCTAGCCTCACTATAATTGATAATGAAGAGATGGCTCTGAATTTGTTCTGTTACATCAGTTCCACCTCCAAAATAAGAAAGAAATAGAAATATACAACTCAAGCCCACGGAAAGTAGCCTTGATCCAGTGTGACCAGTGCATCAAAGTACTTCCTGATGTCATCAAAAGAGATGTTTTGGTTACAGAAAGCATTACACATTGTGCAGGATAATAAGAAATAATTCACCTAGAAGGGGAATTACATTTCTGAAGTTGTGTGACAGCAAACATAAAAGTGGCACAGAGAACAGCTAAGATTCAGTGTCAGGTTTTCATGTCTCCTTTGGTGTCCAGTGTTCTGCTACTTTAGACTGAAGTATTTTGATATTTTGTGTGGCCATCATTTCAGTTTATATTGTCTTTAATCCAAGTACTTTGGAGTGCTTTACAGCACAAAAATAGAATAGCAGGTCAAATCAAATTATAAAAATGTTTATTAAAAGCCCAATCAAAGAGAGATTAAAAAAGGCCAGATGTTGTACTTTTTAATAATTCATTACATAAGCAAAATATTAATAGCATCAATGTGAATTTTGTTTCAGAAATGGACGAACAACTCAATACACTGTCCAAAAATGAAAATTAAAGTTAACATTTTCACAATGTTAATCCATGGTACATGGATTAATTATTTACACTGAATATTTTGGTGTGAAGCTAAGACTTTTACAACTCAATACAAATCTAGCAGCTATACTAATATGCAAGAGTATTCCCAGATGTGTTATATCAAATAACATTTCTTACGGCCCGCTTCTCTTATATAGTCAGGATCCTAAATGCAGGAGAAAATCTTGATGGTACAGAGTTTCACTACCAGCAGGCTGAAAATCCAGACAGCATAGGATATTGATAAAGCAGCATAGCAGTGTGCAGTTTTATGTCAGTGCAGTGGCAGATGTGAGGAAGTGAAACACAATTGTCTTCAACTCTTCCAAGCATATAAGACTGCTGCAAAGCTGACGGCACTTTTTGATCTTTTGTCAAGGGTCTCCAGCACTAGAGGAAATTAAAAGATTATTTTAGTAGGCCTTTTTTCGCTGCTAATTGTATTTGCCATTGTATCCAGTTAAGCTGAACTTTCTGGATCTTAGATTCCCTGAATTACTTCAATTTTCTTCAAATTTATTTTCATTTTCAATAAAAAGTTCTCTAACCTGAGAGTTTTAAAAGCCAGTAAGGATATAACTCATCTTTGAAGTACATATGGAATACAAAACTTTCCAGAAGATTCTCTTTTTCTTATTCTCTCCTATCCTTTTTCGGTTCACAAGGTTGGGGTTTTTTTCCTTACAAGTAATGACAAGTAATCTGAAACAGAGAAATTAGAAAGATTCACTATTTCTTATCCAATCTACACAAAAATATAGATATTCGGTATTGATAGGTTTCATTTACCATAGTTACCGCTAGCTCAATTTTATGATGTACAGTTTAGATTAATAATGACTCAAGCAAAGTGACATTTCCCAGTGTGGCAGCATTAAAACTAAAATGCTTAGGGGTCGGGGTGTGTCCAGGACAAAAGTATGCTGGGTCTTACTAAGAATCAGTAAAGCACAGACAATAAGAAATCAGCATGGTATGGCCATACCCAGATTGCAGATAATAAACCTCGTAATTATGAATTTAAAAATGTAAAAATAAATCATCACTTGTAAAAAGCCATAGTTCCATCAAATCTAATATCCTACAATGATATAAATTACTTTTTGAAATAATTACTGCAATAGAATACTGCCAGTATTGAGTCAATTGAAATCTTGCAACTGTGTTTGCTCTCTCCAAGAGAAAAATAGTTCATTACAAAATTACTTTCATATGAATAGCTTTCCTGTTTCCTTAGAGAAATATATCATTTTCATTCTCTGAAATTACTTTAACCACTAACAGCTATCAGAGTTTAATTAATTTCCAAACAAACCCTTACATTGTAGGAGCTAAGAAGCAAAGGAACAAAAATGTGTTACTGGCCATTATGTGGTGCCCCAATGCAAGTCATCTTCCTGCTCTTCATGCCTTTATTAGCAGTCTCAGTTAGAAAGTTCTAGCCCATAACTTTAACGTCTTATCAGTTTGCAAACTGCTCCTCTCCCCTCACTAATGGCTTCAAGCACAGAAGAAAATTATACTCTCTGACAGTTTGGACATGGTCCTATTAGTCCTTTTATTACAAATTTTAGCACATTCTTTTATGGATCGTAGAGGGAAACAAGTTTTGTTCTATAGAAATTCAGTGACTAAACTCAAATTTTTACCCTTTGGAATGAAAGAAATTCCCTCAGGCACCCTAGGAAACCATACAAAGAATTAGTGTCTTTAAAGCCTTGTCCCAGAAGTTATGTTTTACCAAGAAATCTCAGAGTAGACCCCTGCCTTAGTATCAATAACAACTTTTTTTAAAATTAGTTTAGTCATTAATATGTCTTAATGAAAACTGATCAATAAGCAGTTGGCACACATTCAAAAAATTTGAATTTTTTCATTCAATATTGGTCAGAATGAATTATGTCAGTGAAAACTGCCCTTTTCTGTATCTACAAAACAATAAAAGATTGCAGGAAGGAAATCATGTGACATTTTACACCCATCATCTGAGAGGTACTAATATCCTTTGGGGCTGTTGTGTAACCAGGGTTCATCAATCCTAATCAGCTTCAGCTCTAAATTCCCCTAAGATTTGAACTGGCAAGAGCAAGGAAAGGTTGGCTCAGCAAGAAAGATCTTGCAGGAAAAATGTCTGTGCTTAAAATCAGCAGTGCACTGAGATGCTATAGTCTGAGTGAGTTATTTGCAGAGACACCCAGGTTTGGCACAGCCCAGAATCACCTTGTTGCAGGAAAGGAGGTGAAGGGAAAAGAGATCCAACATCGTGCTAATGTAAAGTGGGAAACTACTACGCAAAACATCATAAAATGGGCAACAGAGAAATAGATGACAGCACTACTTGGATGCATCTCACGAGAAGTTGAAGCATTAGGCCACTTACTTCTGCCTGGGAGCTCTGGCAGCCTTTATTTATGTGTATCCCTATTTGACTTGAGGCAAAATGTTTCTGCACAACTTCTGATCTCAAAACAGCATAGTAAAGGTTAGGATTGTAAAAGGTCATGCTTAATAGATTTTGAAATATGCATAGCATTCAGTACTAGCACAATTAAAAATTATCCAGTTCCAGAGATATTTCCAACCCTACATCCAGAGGAAAAATGCCAGCAAAGAGAGTGAATAGGCCTGGGTGGTTTGCAGAACTTTTAATGTTAAAAACACAAGAACTTGTTGTTCAGAGATCCTTTGCAAACATGATTTGCCTTCCTGTTCAACCAATTCCTCTGGTGCAAAGAGAAAGCAAATGTGATGCAAAGATTTTTAGGAACCTCAATGTCTTGCGACTTTTCAAGATCATACTACATAATTTATCTAAATTATTTCTAATTATTTTTCATATTATACAACATCAAAACCTAAATCTCAAACTGGCTTTTGGAAATGAGTTTTTATCAAAATCCACAGTTATAAATTGCCCAACTCTACACATTCTCTTTACAGATAGTGCAGGAGACAGGGTGAGAGGCAGAAACATTCTCCTTTTCTTTTTCTTTTTTTTCTTTTTTTTCTTTTTTTTCTTTTTTTTCTTTTTTTTGTCTGAAGTTGTATAGATTCTATTCTCTGTCATCCTTTCATGACATCATGACTGTTCATTTCCAGAGAGTTGTGCTAATGCTCAAACTACTACTCTACTAATGGAAAATCAGACTCCTCTTTATCACAAATGACTTGAAGGAAAAAAAAGTCACGCTCACTTAACTTAAGGATGGCAATCTAAAGAGATTACAAGGTGAGAAGAACATCTTGGCAGTTATAAAATATAAAAGATCTTTACAAATTGGCTTTTAGTTAAAGCTGGCCTTTTGAAGCATACTGTGCCTAATGTTATCTCACTTAAAAGTGTTTCTGAGAGTGTATTTTATTAATTAACTATTTATCTAGTGAGAGGCACCTGTGGTTCCTGTTGTTTTTGGTTTTTTTTAAATTATTCTTTTGCTGCACACAAATGAAAGTCCTGTCATTCTTTATCACTCCAGAGTTTCTGGCCAGCTTTTAGTCTGACATTTCTTTGAAACTTTACAGACCTCTTAGTTGAGATTCATTTTCAGCAGGTGTTCTAATGCAAACAGTGTTCCAAACAAACTACAGCTGTAAGCACATACATCACATACACTTCTGGACTGATTGATTGTGCATAAGTTTATGTGGGCTCCAGTATATGCATATAAATGTGCTTTTCTCTTTCCAGGTATATGTGCAGAGTGCAAATATCTCTATATATAAACACAATACAAAGATACTCTCTGGGACAGAACTTCTTGTGGATTAGGCTACACATAGGACAACTTCAGACAGCAGAAGTCATCAAAGCTGTCTAACATACAATAAGAATTGAGGAAAATTAACTGGCCTCAAACCACTTCCTGATATGATACCTTTGTGGTGTTACAGACATATTTGCCAGTGGCTGAGCCACAGGAAAAGTAGCTGCTCTTGGTTTGAGTATCAAAACATAAAACACTCATTTTCATGTATGAGCAATTTAACCTAGCATAGAGTAATTTCTATTTCCATGTCTCTAGCAAACCCATTTGACATTCAGAGAAGTGTTAGGCTGGAGCCCTGTAATCAAAGTGCTTGCTCTGCCTTCAGGAGCACCAGCATCACAGTCCTCACTCAGAGAGCACAGTCCTCCCAGTCAGCACACCTCAGCAGGCACTCACCCTTCTGGACTGCCAGGATATCCCAGCTGTATGACCCCTGTACAACCACACAGCACTGATTGCCTCCCTCTGCCCATTAGGATATTTAGCACATACTGTAAACAGAGGCCATGCTGTACTACAGCTTCATTCCTTCCAAAATTTTACATTTATATTAGCTGTTCCATGACTCATTTTACAAAAAGCAAACATCAAATTAATATGTTTGTAATCCTTCTGGTCTTTGCTACAGTCCTAGTGATCACTGTATGATTTATCTAATGCATGTTGTAACATACAAGTATGATAATAAAATAATTCTGTATCATATTTAGTAAAAACCTGGGTAAAAGCTGTTTTGTACAATTACAACTAATTTTGTTTAAAATTAAACTTCTAAAAATGAGATCATTAAAATTTCTAAGGGAACAAAGAATCTTGCAAACATCTTTTACCTTTACTTCTTGCAATGACCAAAAGTTGGATTTTTGAGAAAATTATTGAAACTCTACTATTGTCTTTTAATAAATTTTCAAAGGAAGAAATAATCTTCAATAAGAAGAAAAAGAAAAAGAGACAACAAAGGGTCAAGTACCTCAAGCAGGTGACATCAGCAAAGAGCTTTCCACAGTAAATGCCAAGACATAACAAGTCACCCATACTATAGAGAAACTAGGGCAACATCTCTGCAGGAGATAGGAGGCAGTAACTCTGATGCTTACCAGCTGCAAATTCCTGCACAAATGGCAAGGGCTTGTGCTTCTGTGGCCACAAAGCACCCTCAGCTAGTGCACTCAGTCCTGGCAAACTCTGACCATGACACAAAGCCTCCCACTACACTCACTAATGTACATAAGAATCCAAAGAGCATTTTAACCTGGAAAATAAAAACACTTTCCAGCACAGTGCATTTAAATCTGAATGTCTTGTGATTGCAGAGAGATAATCTACTCTAGTGCCCCACTTTAATATAGCATTTCCACCCCTAAACAAAAAATTCTGTGCCAATTTGGCTCTGTCGAATACCTGACCACACAAAAACAATAACGATACCTAAATTTCCTGTTATATTTCACCTTTGTGCTGACTGGTCTGTTGGGTTAACCTTATTTTGAAATCGTTCAGACTGCTTGTCTTCATGAAAAAAATTCACAGCAGGAAAAGAATAAAAATGTTGTGGTATGTACATTTTGCATTAACTAAGCAAAGTGAATGCTTGACAAATTTTAAAATCCACTAGAAATTGTCCCTTCTTTCTGTACCTGAATGAATTTTTAGAAAATTTTACTTAGATCATCAACGATTGTAAGCCATTTTATAACATAAGCACTAAAAATCCCAGCATTCTTAAATATAATTAAACAGAAGCCTGTTGATAGCTTTAAATAAAACATGTTATTAACTGTTGTTTTGAAAGCTGCTAATTTTCTTAAAATAATGCCTAATGTCTTTATATATTAGAATGTTTTATGCTAAAAAATGTAGATTACACCAAACCATAACTGATTTGGCAATTAACAAAGTTGCAAATTACATTACATCATATTCTATACATTTGTATAGAAATCTTAGCTTCACTACAAGGATTGTTTGAGCCAATTCCCCATTCTGATTTGATACTTTCCTTCACATTCACAGTGGCCATTATCTTAACCCCATAAAGATTATCAGGATAGAGTTGTAAGGTAGGAACAGTATTTTTACCTGAGGTTTTGTGTGATTTATTAATTCCTATAATTCAACTCTGTACCAATGGTGTTAATTATTAGGGAGATACTGATTCCCATTTAATACATGAAAACAAGGCTGATATATGTTAATTAAGACTATACAAATTTACATTTTGATTGGGGTTTTAGAATCAGTGACACACCACCTTTCATTCACAGAACCTACCCAGCAACCACTGTCACTCTGAATGAATCCCTGTTTGGCTTTTGTGGCTACCTTGTGCCTATACTTCATTATCCTTTAGAAGTCAAGGCAGTCATAGACTCACAAGAGGGTTATGCAACAGCAAGATCTTAGGAAAATCAGTTTTCAATATTGGTTATCAACTCAGCAAATGTTTTTCAGACATTTCAGACATTACTGAAACAATGATGAGTAGAGACAGAGTGACACAGTTCATGAACACCTTAACTGTGTGTTAGTGAGGAAAAGGATGTTCATGCCTGCTTACCTTATTAATGTTTACTTTACCAGAACAACCCTGAGTTCAGAACATGAGTCCTTTTTACATTACATTGAGTACTAAGCCTCTTGTCGCTGGACCATCCACAAATACTTCATCTACACCCACATTCAGGCACTTCTGTTGATCTAGTTTTTCCAGAAGAGCAAACTATGACAGACATGTGTTCTCAGATATCTGCAAAGGCAATTTTGGAGGCCAAGGGCTATTATGAAGATATTGATTCACTGTTCCATTGCAGCAAGAGGATAAGACTTTTCTTCAGTCTAAGAGCATGGTAATATTTTTTTATATTTGCAATGCTAAGATAATTATCTTTCACCTTAACCTCTGGCGACAAGCTTGACTTGCAGCAACAGTTTCATCAGCCCAAACTTTTTTTTTTAATGTAGGTGGTTTTTGGGGAACGTAAGGAAATTGTTTAACAACTCCAAAGCAGGAAGCAATTCATAGTTTTTCTCAAACAACATTACACTGGAATTAAAATATTTCCATGAAAGTGTTTTCATTCTAGAAAAGTCTATCAGAGCTATTACTAGTTCACTGTAAACAGCATCAGCAGAAAAAAACATATCACATACAGAAGCTATTCTTGCAAGGATTTTGTTGATAGCAACTTCATAATTTTCAAGATTACCCACTTCCTTCTGTTTTTTCACCCACCCTTCTCTCACATCAGCTTCCCTTTCTTACAGATTACTCTCAGTTTCTTTCCCCTCCTATGTGGCACCTCTAGCTCTGCTGGATCCAGGATATTTAATTTTAAAGTGGTATCAGATTAGCCCAAGTAACATCAGCTTTAGCATTCTGTTACTGGGGTGTTCTCAAAAGCACTTATCAGCCTTCTGGCACCCTCCCAACAACCAAGAACATTCCTGAAAACTGATGTCCCAGGCAAACACTCCTCCTTCTCCCTGTGCCAAAATGGAACCATATTCTGCTGCAATGTGTGCAAAAATCCCTTGTTGCTTATGGAGGTAGCTGGGGCACATTCGTTTTCATTTAGATGTATGAAAAATGCTTCTTGTTAGTTTGTCATGGTGCATGCAGTTCTGTACATAATTTTGCTGTCTTGATGTTCCACTCACCCTCTCACAATATCCATTTCACTCATTCATTTGTTTGCCACAACTTATTTAAAATTAAATATAAGTTCCTTGAGGCAGTCCTTTTGGCTAGGATTATAACTTTATTTAAGTTTTCAGACATCAGTACAACAGAAGGAAGGAAAAAGCAGTGGATATGAGATATCAGTTTTGTTTTCTCGCGAGAAACATTGTTAAACTGATCACGAAATTCTGAATTATTCTTGTGTTTTGCTCTCAATGTTATGAGTCATCTGTTTGTTCTCTTTTTGCGCTTATCTTTGATGACCTACCTTGGTCACCCTGCATCCAAAAGCAGTAATTCACTCCTTTGGTGAATCACCATCCAGGATTTAGATGTTTCCAATGAGTCATACTTAACCTTATAGAAAATACAACTCCTTGGCTACATAAATTGTGTTCTTCAACTATAGTGGGTTTAGATGTCCATGCCTGGAAAACAAAATTATATATTTCGGTGACAGAAGTGAAATAAAATGTTGAACAGTAGTCCCTACTTTAAACTCTGTATAAGTAAATCCTTTTTTTTTATTTTATTCAGTTAAAATCTTTGGTCAAAGAACATGTGAAAGAGAGCACCTATACAATTTTTTTTCCATTACTAAAATAATAAGCTTAATAACCTCAATAGCAAATAGCTCTAACATCATGTTCTTCATCTGCAGAGACTAATAATATCAAAAACTTCCACCCACCAGACAGCCAAATTCATATCTAGAAATTCAGGATGAGCCCGGGACCTACATTCCAGAAATTAGGCACATTCCAATCTTCTGTTTAGGAAGACTTACTGTATTATATTTCCTTTCACCTGCTCTTCTTTGCGCCTTATTATCCAATGCTAAATATCTGCCTTCTGTTACAGGCATTCCCTGTGAGAAAAAGTTGTTTGTAATCAGATCCCATCAATTCCTTTGTGAAGACTACCCATAGATAATGAGAAAGCAGGCTAGGTTTTTGGTTGGTGGGTTAGTATTTGGGGGTTTTATTTCCAGTCTTACTTAGAGGAAAGAATTAGCTCTTCAGAACAATGAATGCCAAAGAGACTGAAATGGGCAAATGGAACCAAATAAGGCAACAGGGTTTGCAAGCTCTATGTTATCAAAATAATTTGCTAATTGTAAAGAGTGTACTGGGGGTGATATTAAACTGAAACTTTTACCCCTGCAGAGCAGATTCAGTCTGTAGTCTTGATTTGTCAGCAGGAGTATTGTGTCTGCTCTAAATTCCTCCTAAATTTGCCATATCTGGGTCCCTAATGAACCTTCTTTCTCCATCAGTGAGCATAGCACCAGTGAGACTCTGCCTCTATTCTCACTCATTATTGTTGAGGCTGGGAAAACTACTGGAAATTGCTTAATTTTCTGGAAGAAAGAATTTAAAAAGACACAGAACAACAACATATCTTACCTGCACCATCTGTGAGGAGCAAGAAAGTTTTAGGTTTTTTGGTTATAATAAAACTTCAAATTATATTAACAAATGTTCTGTAAGAATTCATTGATTACAGTGATGTATAATGACCTTAAAATATAGCTTTCTTCTTTTTACTCTTTGCAAAAATGTGAAGAGAGACTATTGACTTTTCTTGCATAAATTACTAGATACCTCAGTTAGGAAATTCAAATTAGTAAGGCTTTAACATATTTAAATGTTAAAACATTCTTTATCTATTTTTATTACATTCGATGTTTTTAACATTAAAAATTACATATTCTCTTGTTTGAGCCAATTTCAGTGTCAGACACTGACACTGAAATGTTCGTCTTAAATGCTTGGTGTTTCACCTGTGTTTTCAGCCTCCTACTTTCGGCTGAATGAAACTTAATGCATTTACACAATATAAAACTTGCAAATATAAAATACAAAAATTGGTAGATCTTGCAGACGTATCTGAAGCAGAATACTTCTGACAAATGTACCCTACAGGTACACTTTGTTGTTGTTGTTGTTGTTTGGACTTTAGAGTGTACCTGAACTGAACAGCAAGACAGTGTCCTACTCAAAGCTAAAGATCACATATGAGAGAACATGCACAGTTTTTGTCACTGTACAGTATAATCTTTTGTAATTCTGCAATATTTCAAGTACCAAATAAAACATAATCAGATCAAAATTGCTAAAGCTCACATCCCAAAAAGTAACTCAGTTATTGAGTTGCATGTTTTGTATTCTACCACAAATAGGAAAAGAAACCAGGGAAATTGAGTTGCCTTGGACACTGATACAGCTACAGTTATTTGAAAATAGTCCTGTAACAATAACAGTATTTCTAATTTGACTTCTGGAGAAAGGAAAACCAACATTTTCTCCTAAAGAATGCTGAACCACTTCTCCATCCATAGACAGTATATTAGTACTACATAGTTATCCATATAATAGAAGTTTTTAGATTAAGTTTTATAAATAAATCGAAAGTATATGTATTTACAAACCAAAAGGATATTTACATCTTGTATCAATTTTTTTGTATGAAACATTACCTAGCATAATGCTATAGCAAACCTGATTTCTTTTCTAAGTGGGCTATGGTCGTGGAATGCTATTCTCTCACAAAACTCCAAATGAAAGAGAGACACTGAATAGTTTGCCAGTGGCCACACTCTGGCTGTGAACTAAATGTGGGTCTTCCAAGTAATGTGTTAGTGCTCTAAGTGCTTAGACAACCACTCTCAATCTGTGGAGTGTGAAACACCAGCCCTTGCCATCATGGAAATACTTTTCAAAAAATAAATAGAACATGAGTGAGAAGTGTGACTATACTGACTATACTGACAGTGCTTGTTACAGCTATGCTCACACAGGGGTCATAAATTAAATTTGAAGAGTATCTCAAATTGTTTCCTCTGTCAAACCTCTGCAAAAAATAATAAGTAAAAAAAAAAAAGCAGAGGTTGGTTAATTCTCATGGGATACTATGACTTTCCTGATTATACTCCTGCTTGGCCTCTGTATTTTACCTTCATTTTCAGTTTGAAAATACAGCAAGAGTTATGGTGGAATTAAGACATATATCCCACTTTCATGTGGTATGTGATGTCACCAAGAACAATATAATGATTCACTACCTTCCTTCCATTTATACTTTCACACTTCTGGAAGGCAAACCTGAGTCTCTACAGGGATTTTCTTTTAGAATCTGAATGAAGAGTTTAAGCTGCAACTCAGAGGTAAAAATCTTCCCAATATCTCTAATTTTTAGGGTACATCTAGATCCAAACAGGAGAGAGGCAAAAGCAAATTCAACAAAAAATTCTCCGAAAGAGTGTTCTGCCCTTGTTTGACTGGACAAGAAAATGAAACTTTAAAAAAAAACCTGACTGAAAAACAACCAAGAAAAGAAACCCAACATATAAATTGACAAAATAAGCAGACACTGAATAGATGTCATACAGCATTTCAAGCATACTCAATTTTTTTACATACCAAGAACATATTGAATTTAAATTTCTTTTTGATATCAATCAAAAGATGAAATTTTGATATGGGGTCAAAATACCCTAATTTTAGTATGTTATCTATCTTACAATTTCAAATCATTATAGTTGTCAGTTATCTTATTTCAACATAATACAGCCTCACCCTGTGTGAGAGGTGCTTTCAGGCACAAGCTTTGAATCCGTGTTACTTAGCTCTCAAATGACAATCTCACACTTCTGCAGCTGGACAAAATGCTAGAGCTGAAAATCATCTTTCTTTTCCACCACACAAGCCTGCTTATTGAGCTGATGTAGTTTAATATTGTTTCATGCGTTCCAAGCAAAAGTTCCAACTACTTTGAAAGAGGGCTGGGGTGAGAGTTTAGTGTACCACCTTCCACTGGGTTGCATAAATACATCCTAACACTGACAGGTACATGTCAACAACCAACAGGACACATACAACCTCCCTGCCACCCACAACCACTGTGTCAGTCAACACAGGATACCTGTGGCTGAGTGTTTGGTTTATACACTGAGGTCTCCCAAGTGCAACACTAAGAAAAATTGAATATCCTTTAAAAAAGGAACACAATTTACTTTATATTTCAAATAAATGAATTTCAATGTTTAGTTCTACCAGAAAAACCTTCAGTCTGTGAGTTTTACTACCTGGGAATGTACCTCAGATTAGGTATTGTCATGCTGTTACTATTCATAAATTCCTTTATGTTCCAAGTACCTTTGGTTCCCAGAAGGCCACAGTTCACAGTACGTGTTTTTATTTCCTGATATTTCAAGTGCCTGTAAGGAAACAGCTGTTCAAGCAGCTGTAGACCTTTCCAACTAGACCTTAACCCCCATTCTGGCAGACTAATATATGTTTACTGTTCTCTGCATGTATCCGTTCTGTGTAGATGAATCTCAACACGCAGCTTAAAGTACTGTGAGCTCAAGCAATGAATTCCAATGGCAGGACTTAAAGTAATCACAGCCAACTTTAACCTTGTGATTTTACCACTGCCTAGCGAAATCTGTGTTGGGAGGTATCAGTTTGCAAATGCTGATTGGATTCATTTGACTGGTGTAGTCATTCATGTTTACATTTGTGAACTCCACTTATGTTAATAAGCTCTACGGGCAAATAAAAGGTGGTTGCGTGCATAGTTTTTCTCGTTTGATTAGCATGATGTAATACTGAAAATGTTGTGCATAAAGCAGCATGTTTTTTACTTTTTTGAATTTACAGGAATTCAAATGATTATGAGTACTATTGAAACAAGGCTACTAGAATCTTTGTCTTACTATAAAATATACACAAAGCCTTTTATTTTCTTGCCTACTAATAGATTTATGTATTTCAACCCAAAGTTGAGAGAGGGGAGCTGCTGAGCTACCATAACTTCTGAGTTTGTTTCCTGTCAAATCTGCCTGCCTAAGATCCAACTAAAACAAACCACAGCTTGGTTTAAATGTATAGACATACTCTGTGTGACCTTGATAATCTCCAACTTTTTTCATAACAATACATTTGGCATCTGTCAGGAACAGCTGAATACTGGCAGTTTGTCATTAACCAAATGATGAAAAGTATTCTCATCCCTGGGAACAGTCTTCCGGAAAGATTTCTTTGGAATATCAACACCTCAGACTGAAATTCTTCATTCGAAAGTAGTTCTCAACTCTCACATGTCTATAGAACATAAACTGAGCAAAAAGTAAGCTAATAGGCTGTGTGCATTGTTCTCACTTTGATACCAACTTCTTCCCATTGGAGCACTTAATGGGCAGCACTTTGTAGGATACAAACAGGCTAGGAAACAGAGATCACCTGAGTATTCAACTGTAAGCTGAGTGAATGCTATTTACATGGCAGATTACTCAGAATGTGCACTTAACACCAGTAATATAAATGTTCTTTATCTGCATGATTTTTCAATTTTAGACTTTGAATGCCTATTGGTTTTTTTAATCATGAATTTTGTAGCATGCAAAAGCCAAAATAAAAAAGGCTTAAAAGAATTCAAGACTCATCATAAAAACATTTTTATACAAAAGAAATTTGCAAAATATATTTTTACTGTAGCAAATGTGTCACAAGTAAATGACTATATACAAACTCTAAAATAAAATTAACCATATTTCTATTCAGCTACTTCTTTTGTTAAAGTCAAGTAGTTGTGAAACCTATAAACATTCTAAAATAGTGCTTACGACATTAGATGGCAACTAGAGGAATAGAACATAACCTGCACAGGTAACATTCTAACATGACATGTACAGTAGTAAATTTTAGTCTGTTTTTAGAATAAGTGATAATTTGAACTCAGATTTTAATGAATAATATGTATACTTATGGCTGGTGCCTATTCTTCCTTCAATTGCAGTAGAAAAAGATTCAAAGATCTAATAATGTTAAATTTTATATTAGAAATCAATATGTTTTCCAAAAATCTGTGTTATGAAATGCCTCTTTATTAACTACACAGTAATATTATACATATACATAGATATATTTTTACGGTAATATTATACAGAGTGACATATTGTCCCACAGTATTTGAGTTACAGTTAGCAGCAGACAGAAATCTCAGATTCCCATCGTGATACAGATCCATACATTAAACTACCACTTACTCCTACTTGCCAGCAGCTGAACAATCCATTCCGCATTTCCAGTACCAGGACTTGTTTTTATTGTGGCGTTCAAATACTAAGGCAGAGAACTGCACTTCCACCAGATTTGCTGACTACCTGTAATTTCTTCAGTATTTGGCAAGATTCTGGCTGTGGAACATTGCCTTTTTCTCCCTGTGCAACATTTTGCAGGGGAGCAGAAAACATCCACAAAATCCAGCACATTGGGATCTGTAAGCTGCTGATTAGAAATGTATTTTAATTTGAAAACACAAGAAAAAAATCCTAATTTAAGAAGCCTCTGTACTAAATTCTTTTCCTTCTTTAGAAAAGGTGAGATGCTGCTTGGCAAATTTCTATTTCTTCCCATTGGAAACAGAAATGTTAATGTTTAACCACTCACACCATCTACCACTTGCAAATACAGCAGATACTTTTCTGAGACCAGGTTTGCAAAGTAACCACCCTAATGCAGAAAGGGTGAGCACCCACCACTGGAGACTTCAATCTGGGTTTGAGCCAGATAAGTGAGAAGATCAATAAGATGAAGACCCTGTGAAGGTGGGATAGGGCTTTTTATCATGTAAATGTCCTCCCTTACACAATAGTCTCAGGTGAAAAATTCCTCCCTCCCCATTGGGGAAGGTATCAGGAAATTCACACACAAGCCTGAGTATTTTCATCCCTTCTGGTGAGGCATAACTGGCCCAGCGTCAATGACATGAGAGGCAGCTGCCATGTCTTACAAAGCCCCCCAAGCACCTCCAGACTCATTTCTGGGCCTTCCACCAGACTGCACAAGATCCACAGTGTTTCACAGTGTAAAACTCCCCCTCCCGCTCAGGGGAGGGACTGGATATTCCCACCTGAATGTATTTTTTGAAATCTATGTTTTGGGGGCTTCCCACACCTCTGGCAGACCAGGACTGCAAACATCACTTCAATCAACACTGATATTGCAACAACCAAGTTTCATTACTAGATCTACTGGTGGTGATTTCTTTCTTCTCTGCTATCTACTTTTATCCTTTCTTTCTCTTTCTTTTTTTATTTTCGTTATGCATTTTCCTAAACAACATCTTCATACTTTGATATTGCTATATTGCTGCAAGTACTAATGAAAACATCTATATTTGTATACTTTTATATTGCTACGTTATTGTAGATAATAATAACACAAATGGCAAGATACTTCCTTTCCATTGCAGCCAAAGTGTTGTAAAGTAAATCTTACATATACTTATGTGTGTGAGTGTTTGTGTGTGTGCATATAGGTATGTGTAAACATTGGTTGTTCAGTGCAGTTTCTGTCTAATCTGTCCCCAGGGATCTTTTAAAAAAAAACTTGAGTTACCCTTTCCTTCAGGGGTGGGTCATAATATCCATCCAAGAGACATTACTGGATTAAGCCAATGCTGTAGATTAAATAAAACTAAATTTTAATAGAGAAATTATCCTTTATCAAAAAAGAAAAAAGTCTTAGAGCACTAGGATGACAAATTCTAAGCTGTATTCAGCTGTCTTCCTCTGTGTTCATCATATATAACAAGAGGAATACCCATTTCGTTGAGTTCTTATCCCAACATTTGCATATGAAAATCCTTTAGTACAATGGCCTAATACAAATCCTTCTACTGTCCTCTTCTCTGTGTGTCTCTGCATTATTGGCTTAGCAACTCTGCTTTCCACCCTTCCTTTCTGGGGATCCTCACAACAGATGTATCATTATCCAGCTCCAATTTCAAGCCTATTTCACTTTTCCTCTACTGATGACATAATGTCCAATGTTCAATTGCCAAGTTTTCTCCATCATCAGACTTTCTTTTAAGGTTTCCTCCTCTAATAAAACCTCCTTGGTGAACCACAACCAACTCAATCTGCCTGCAGCATTTTGCTTTATTTCCTGCTATTTTCCATCTTTCTGGCTGCTACATCTATCTTCCTCAGGCTAGATATGGCACAATCAGCCCTACTGCCAGATTTAGCACCCTGCTTGTCCACTTCCCCAGGCCACCCTGGTCCTGTACTTGAAATAGAAATAAGCAAGAAAGAAAAAAGATTGCAAAGTAAAAAGTGAGCACTGTGAAATACAATTAATGAGTGCTACTTAAACACTGGTTTGAAATAGAGCTTTTGTCAATGCCATAGGTTACCAAGTTATTGTTAAGCTGGTGAAATATACAATAAATAAATAACAACAGAATTCAGTTCTGGATATTACTATGAATTTCCTTTCTGAGAAAAGTCTGACTCCAAACACAACTAAAAGGCATATATTCACTTTCGTCCAAAAAGAGGCAAATATAAAGTTAGTCTTATAATCACAAATGTCTACAGCGACAAAATATGAAAGACTATGACAAAACTCCACAAAAAATAGAAAGCAATATGCAACACAGCAGTATAAATAAAGCTGTATAAATGAGGTTTCATCTAAAGCAGGATTAGGGCCACAGCAAATTAGCATTTTCTTTAAGTAGCTTACGGCAAAAAGCTTCTCACAAATGAAATATATGAGCAGTTGCAAATAAAAACAAATAATAATAAAGCAGTCTACAGAGATTAAAACCAGTGCATTGCTACACTGTGTAATTTGATAACCCTGTTGAGCATATACATAAATATAAACATGTTCCTATTAAGGCATCGGGGTTACAGTGAAATGACAAACATATCTTACCAGCCCTTGCAGAAGATCATCATTCAGCCAGTAGTTCACCTCCACTGTCCAAGCCAGCAGCAGCTTCATTCACTGGAACCACCAGGAAGGTCGTGGCTGAATTAGCTTTAAATTCCTACATCTAAAACACAAATTAGCAGAAAGACAAGGAAATGAATTACTGCAGCTCAATGTTCCATAATGAGTTGAATTGTTTAAAAAGTCCCTTGGGACAGTTTTCAGAGAATGCTGCTTCTTCAGAGTTAAAGTATTTTGCAGGAAAACATAGGTTTCATCCAAAAATGGAATGAATAATGACTGGATTATTTTCCTTTCGCCGTAGAATACTCAATCCAAAATGTAATTATATCAGAACACAGTACTGATGCCCTTACCAGAGGTAAAGATTTAATCTCAAATAAATGGAACATTTTGATATGGTCAAAATTGGTTTTGGTGCATTTTATTTCATCCTGGATACCTTAAGTTTTCCACTCCTACTGAAGTAATTACTAAGTATGTCTCTTTCCAGACTGCAAATATCACTCATCAAGGTTGTAATATGGAATAGTAATTAAAATGGGCATACAATGAAAGTTTTGTAAACAAAGGTGTATTTCTCAAAGACCAGGAACATAATAGGCATTTTCTAAGAGTGCTTGTGTAAAGATGTCATAAATGAATTGAGTTATCTCAGAGAAAGCAGGAAACCACTGGGAACAGAGTGGGAAATGATGTTACCTGAAGTTGTGCTAATGATGTAAAGCCCCTACCACACCTATCTGGTTGTATCAGAGTACACAGGAAAATTGAGAGAAAATAAGCCTAATTTCCTCCAAACCAAGAGAAAAGTTGCCTGAGTTGGGAAATGTGTCAATATTGGCACACACATCACCTACTCTGGGCTTGAAAGGGAGAGGGAAGCTCAGTGACGGTGATGTGCCCCTTTCAAAGGGGAATAAAATGCTGGAAACTCTGGAAAAAGATTCTATCTGACTTAATGACTTTCTATGCTGGTTTGTTTGGGGGTTTTATTCATATCCTTCACTATGATGAGTTCAAGAGAAAACAAAACAAAAGACAACAGGAGAGTAAAATGTCCTACAAAAAACTATCAGAAGACAATGGTAAAGAAACAAATTTGTACTGTAAAGCTGCAGATACTGTATAAGAAAGTAATGGTTGATTTGGAAACAACAACAAAGTTAATTGTCAGGAATGAATATAAATGAAGTCTTTCATCCACTACTTTTGTTTCTGCTTTGGAGATATAGAGAAGGATGGAATTATATATACACTAGTATAGGAACTATGTAAATAAAATTCTGATATCTCTTGAATTACTGTCATAAGACTTCCTACAGTGATAAAAGGGTGATAAGCTCAGAGAAAAGGAGGATATCAGAGACTACAGGAATCAGAAAAAATAACGCAGGTGGTATAGGGAGTTGGAGAGCAGAGACATAAAATCAATACAGAAAGTAATGTCAGAGGAGTTTTTCTGATGAAGGGATAGAGTGCAAAGTTACACTGAAGGACATAAACCATTAGAAGAGCCAAGTTAAATAAAATACTTGTAACTCATATCCTTCCATGTATAATTCAAATAATAGTCATTTGGTGCTCAGACATTTTAACAAAGTAATATTGAAAAATATGAAGGAGTATCAAGTAAAATTCAAATATTAATTGACTAGCCTAACCTATGTACTTATGCATACATATAATACACAGACCATAAAATTTTAAGATTCTAATTATACACTCACTGAAATGTGGGGTTTTAAACTGTTCATATATTTGCTGTTATGTGTGCTTTGTGTTGATATTGTTGCAGTGAATTATCTATTAATTGGAAAATATTGCTGAAAAAATAATTTGTTGTTGAACTGTAATTCTTCTTTGAGACTTCTTGTAACTTAGAAAAAATTACAGGTCCATATTATATATAGGCCCTGGAGAAAAAAACAAAATTATTTTTCCAGTCTTTTTTACCAATCTTCAAAAAAGAAGCAGAGTTAACATCTGAAAACTTTACTATACATATAATGCTATATATATAGACTGTTTAAAGAGATATAATCCATGTAGATAGACTGTATAAATGGCCAGCTCACGTGCTAGTCATGAGTAGTGTTTCAAGGTCTGTGCTCTTGCTCTGAAATCTTTCGTGACTTTCAGATTATTTGGGGTCATGATGTCTGAGGTGCTGGGCTGGAAAATGGCACTGCCCTCCATACTTGAATCATTTGGGTTACCCCTGACATGAATTTAAGTCTGCTCTAAAGATCCAGAGACTGCCTTAAAGAGTTCTTGGAGCAAGCTGTTGTGTAGATCCATAATCTTTACTTCTGGGGAGACTGGGAATTGCGGGATCTGTGCAGAAGACAGTTCTGATGTCATTTAGAGTCCCTCCAGAGGCCCAGTCTTATTTCTTACGGTGACAAAGCAAGCAGTTATGCAATGGCACATCTGCATCTAAACACCTACACAGCACAATTGATTAAAAGTCAGGTTGATGCTTTGAGTTGCCTAAAAGGCCAATTTGTGTCACAAAACCACCTTCATTATGGTATTCACAGTGGTAGAAATCATACGGCTGATATCTCAAAGATATTACCTGCATGATGTGTCTTTCCTGCCTGGGGATGGCTCCCATGTCAGCAGCCCTGTACAGGTTGCTTTGCACCACTGCGACTCCTATGTACACTAAAAAGCTGGGGTGAGTATTTCAGCCATCAGTGGATCTTGTGTTCCTTGGAGCTGCCATTCATGTCTTATTCCTGCCCATTTTCAGGAACTCATTGCTGAGAATTCTGGGGTTTTGGTTTCATGTACTGCTAAACACATGTTGTATGTTGTTTGTTCCTGCCCTAGTACCTCTTTGTTCCTGCCCTAGTACCTTTTTGTTATATCTAATAATTAGAATAAACACATTGGAATTGAAAATGTACAGGAAAGTATTCATAAATTCCTTATAATCCATTTTCCAATAAGACTCCTTGTAATGTACAGTAATAATAATTTTAAAAATAAAATGGACACAATATAAGAACCAATGATTTATAACCAAAGCTATAAATTTTTTTTTTCCTAGTTCTATTTGATTTTTTGGAGACTAGGGTCACACTTCTGTTGCTTTCCTATGATCATTCAAACTAATTAAAACTTGACTTCTACATCTCTCTTTTAAAAAATATTTTCTGCTTCAATAAAAATGCAAACTGCCTATGAAAACAAAAAAGGAAGTTTCAGTTATAAGAAAAAGGAAGCTCTCTCCATACTAAGGAAAAAAAGAATGTTAATCATTCACATTGCTTAGGCCTGTTACTGTAAATTTCATTCATGCTTAGCTTTTATATTTAGTTCAACATTCATGTTAACATGGTTTGTCATAAATTTTAGATATATATAGATATAAATATGTCATACACACATAAAAATGTATACAACCATTTATAGGTATATGTACAAATTTGCTTATAAGAGCTTTCTCATCAAGTAAATACCATGACTGTTATGGTTTCATATTCAGATTTAAGGAAATTAACAGAATGCAACATGGCCAGGTAAAAAAAACAATTTCCTGTCTTCATGTTTGCTTCCCTCTCACTGTTTTCAAAATCTAAGGGAGCAGATGCAATTATGAGACATCAGCCATACAGTGTTTTCTTATGAACTTCTGTCTTGGGCCTTGGGTTTTGGTAGTTGGGGTTTTCACAGGGATGACTTCTGTGAGAACCTGCAGAAGTTTTCCCCATGTTCAGCAGAGCCAGTGCCAGCTGCTTCCAAGATATCCCTGCTGGCTGAGGCTAACACCATCAGCAGCAGTGGTAGTAAAGTCTCTGTGATAACAGATTTACAAAGAAAAAATAAGTTACTGCACAGACACATCCAGAGAAGACAGAATTAGACTAAATGAGAGAAACAGCCCTGCAGACAGCAAGACAGGGGAAGAAGGAGGGGAAGGAGGCGCTTCAGGTGCCGGAGCAGAGATTCCCCTGCAGTCTGGTGAAGACCTTGATAAGGCAGGAATGGTGTAAAACACTTTCTCTTCTCAGCTTAGTTTCTACCGAGCTTTTCTGAGTTTCTCAGCCTTGTTCTAGACATGGTAAGGAAAGGTAAGAAGAAAAGCAGCTATGGGAAACACCAGGAGGAGTCAAATTGCAGTCAAGTCAATACAACTCAAACTCCAACACGTATGCTAAACTTCAAAGCACTGCAAAAGGGATCAGGCTGGTTTTTTAAAAGGGATTTCAAAATGATGCTTAAATATGTTAAGGTTCTTCTGTTTAAGAACTTGTTTAAGCACTAGATTTTCTTGCTAACACAGCTATAGAGATTTTAAGTTTTTCAATATATTTTGAAGCACACCTGTTCTATGGAAAAGCCAGGATCTGAGTATTAATTAAAGCATTGATTCATGCAGGGCAGAAGGACAAAGGAAACCACCCTCTCCTTCCCTTAGGCCCTTTGTGTGGGTGTAAGTGAAGATTTGGCACATCTCTCCGAGTTTCCTCCTTGTCAGGCAGCTGTCAGAGCAATATTTCCAAACCCAAGACAAATGCCTGTGAGCAGTGCTGTGCTGGGCAGTGTCCCCATCACTTCTCTGCCTCCCCAGGGCCCCCCCAGTGTCCCTGCAGGGCCCCACAGCTCTGCTCCCTGGCCTTTCCAAAGGTCTGCCACAGAGTTTGCATCTTCTGTCTATACCAGATTTCCACCCTGGAAAAATTTGAGGCCATCTCAGGGACTCCATGGGCACAGGGTTCCTTCCCCTCCCTTAAGGAGCCACAGAAGAGCTCTCCCATCTTTCAGAAGATGTGTGCTTTTGGAATGCTAAACTCATCACCATTATCTATCTGTCTCTCTTGGCATATTTTCTCTTCAAAGGGTACTTTGTCCCTCAAATGGTGTTTCTATTTACTTAGTCATACAGTATTCTGAAAATACTGTATGACTGAAATAATTGTGGAACTTATTAACAATATGTAAATAAAATAACAAAGGAAACCTCACATTGTGAGGCTCGCTGCCTCTTAAGAAGTTTAGGGTTTTTTACAAAAAAAGGCTGCAGTAAACAAACCACAAATTCCAGTCAAGTTCTATTTATATCTTTGTTAGATAAGTCGGTATATGTTTTGCAGATAAGACAAAAAATATCTTCATTAATTTAATGAAGCTTAATTTCTCAACTAAAAGGCCTAGGGTATTCAATGTGTATTAAATGAGAATGTCACTTTCCAGCTCTATTATTTTGATAGCTAACTGACGTTACAAAATAAGTTGCTGCATTTATTAGCATCTAAGGCACTGCATGCCAAAATACACACCTGTGTAAGGGCTTTGCACAGTCACCTCTCTGCCCCAGAACCAGCCAGGCAGCATGGTACAGGCTTTCCTGTGCCTTGTCTTTGCCACATTCCCAAGAGCTGGTAAAGCCATGTGGCATCAACACTCACCAGGGTCAGGCCAGGCAGTAGATGTGCACTGTGGTCATTTATCCAATTATGTCCCCCTGCTTTGGAGACAGAGGGCAATACTACTGTCCTTGTCCTTGTTTTTGAGGGAAAGACTTAATGTGTCATACCTGTGCAGAAAAGATTTGTAGATCACAGAATTATGAGATGGTAAGCATTAGAAGGGACAGTAAAGATCCTATAGGCAGGGACACCTCCCACTAGACCAGGCTGTTCAAGATCTTACCCAACCTGGCCTTGAACACTTCCAGGGATGAGACATACTCAGCTTTTCTGGAACAACCTGTTCCAGTGTCTCACCACCCTCACAGGAGAAAATTTCTTCCTAATATCTAGCCTAAATCTCCCCTTTTTCAGTTTGTACCCATTACTCCTTGTCCTGACACTGCAGTTCCTGATGAAAAGACCCTCTACAGCTTTCCCCTTCAGATCCTGCATGGTTGCCATGAGGCCTCCACACAAGCTTTCCTTCTCCAGGCTGAACAGCCCCAACTCTCTCAGCCTGGCTTTGTAGGGGATGTGGTCCTGTCCCTCTATCAATTTCCTGACCCTCCCCTGGACTTGCTCCAACACTTCCATGTCCCCCTTATGTTTGGGACACTAAAGCTGAACACAGCAGTGCAGGTGGGCTCCCACCAGAGCAAAGTAGAGAAGGAGAATCACTTCCTTTTACCCGCTGGCTGCTCTGCTTTCAGTGTGTTTACGAAGAGCAGTTACACATTAGTTTTATTTATTTATATTAAAGACATGTAAATTCTTTGAATTTATTTCTGCATGGAATTCTGCCTTTTGGTGACTACATTCAGGAATACTATATTAAGTACTCCATTTTCATCTCATAGTCCTCCTTTCTTTTTGGCTATTAACACTCATTCTAGAAAGATACACGTTCCAGCTTTTTCAAAATTCAGTGAAAATGGCTCTTCTGGAATGTATTGAAAATTAGTCAGTCTTGGGGAAATAAAAAATTGGTTGATAAAGATTCAAAGTGCACCCTGTCCAAAGACTTTAGGTTACTAGAAATGACTTACAGGTTACTATAAACTTAGAAGTATTTCACAGATAGATTATTATTCTTTTTCTAACATCTTAAAAAAGATACACTCACTGAAAACTTTTGCCTTTTTGCGGAACACCCTGAGAGCACAAAACTGGTCATGCTATCTGAGCTTATCAAATCCAATCCCATTATTAAGGCAAATACATCACGATCTTACATAACAGTTTTTCCACACTGCTGCCCAGAATATTTGTAGATGTTTTCTGTTTGTGCTGTTTCTTTTGACCTTATCCATTTCTCTACTTTTTCTTTTCTACCTTCCTTTCTTAGCTTCTGGTCCTTTCCTGTTTTGATAGTCATTTTCTCTTTCTTGATCAGCTTCTGGAAGTTTCAGCCTCTCGCTTTCCCTTGTTTTACAGCTGTCTCATTTTTTGCTCCTCCGAGTTTCTTCTCACTTGATGTTTTCTTCCTTCTGTGAGATGGGGCAAAATGTAAGATGTAAAAGACTTGCTGGCTTCACCCTCTGATTTTTTCCCTGGCAAATGGCCAAAGGGTTTTGAGGGTTTCATGCCCTCTTTTTACAGCATTACGTATTTAAGACTATGCATGGGTTCCAGTGATTCCATTAAAGGAATCCCAATAAAACAAGCGAAAACATGAATTCAGATTCTTTGGCTTCTCCTAAGTAATCTGTTTCTGATGAGTAATGGAAGTAACATCACCTCGAACTTGGTTATGTAAAATGTAAACACTGGACAGTCCTTTAATAACAAGCTCCCTTCCTCTTTCCTTGAAGATTTTAAAAGTTCTCTAGTACTATACATTATATTTGTAGGCTGAACACTCTTTCATATTAATTGATCTGCTCAGTTTCATTCTTACAAAATTTTACTCTGAAAGAATATAAATTTTAAAACATTAAAAATTATAGTCTAGCTGGTGCTATTAGAGAAATTTAACATCTATCCTTTTTGTTTGTTTGTTTGTTTGGGTATAGGTTGGCGATGAAGATTTAGTTTGCAAATCTTTCATATTTTTGCTAATGTAAAATGACAGAGTCTTTCATAATCCTGCCAAAACATAAATTCTTTAGTTTATTAAAGACTAGAAGTTGCATCTGTATAAAGATGGCAAAATATATCACACTGAAATTGACAAAATGGCTACAGTGCAAGGGAGATGTGTCTTGATTAGAGCTCTCTGCCTAGCTAGACTAAGCTTGCCAATGCAATTATAATTCTTTTTTCTCTATTAAATCCACAGTCACCTATTACCTATTACTATTGCTATATATCACATCAGAAAAGTAATCCAATTGGGAAGGCATTGACACTTAAAAAAAAAAAAGTTACTATGCCACCATACACTCTCTCTTATCATCAGAATTTTTGTCAATGTGTTAAATCAAAATCTGTTACTCTGCAGAGCACTGCATCCTACTGTAAAACAGGAATGTTTAATGTAAGGAATGTGAAAATATCAGCTAACTGTTAGAAGTGAAATACCAGATTTTGTAGTCCAGACAAATATACAATTACTTTTAAAAGGAAAAAAGTGTCTGCTTATCTTTTCTTCTGGTTTCTTTCTCATTTACCATATGGAAGCTGATTAACATTTTTTCTTTCATTTAGTGATCCCATTTCAAAATCCTGGATATTCTTACCTTTTATCAAATTGCACTTGATTGAGTGAAAAATTAGGAAGAATATGCAGAAAAATTGATTTAAAAATATCTAGGAATCCTTGTTTGTCCCTGTTTGGTGTCTCATTCTGGTGGTCTGCCTAAAATTATTAAATAACAGCAACTGGTTGATAAGAACTATGGCAACAATCTGAAAGTTCAGCTTCCCTTTTGATTTCATCATTATGTCTACTAAACCTAAGAAAGCACAGAAAGCACTTGACAATAAACCAGTTGATTGATTGAGTGGATTCTTCATGCATCTGTACACACCCCTTTCTTACCTCGATGATAACATCTTGGGTGACAAGAGTCACCTTTCTGCCCCAGATTTGGGGACACTGTGCTTTCCAGGAAAAACAGAGAACTATAGCAATGGCCATAATACATTGCCAACACAACCTCAGAGACCATAATAACTACTATTATGAATGAATGTTCCAAAGTAGACACAGAGAATTATAAATTACAGAACAATATACTGAGCAGTACAGGAAGCCATGTCTAAGTAGGAGATAATAATTATTACTGAAACTCAGATAAAATTATTCTGAATAAATATATAAAAATACCAAGCAATGTTTCAGTCATTACTGCTCCCAAAATACATGCTTGGAACAAGAAGTTTTAATCCCAAAAAGAAAGCAGAGAAGAGGCACTGTCATGGAGTCTCACACATAGTGGTAATATTTGCTCAGCGAGGAAGATACTAATGAGAAACAGAAAATAGCATGTGAAGGGAAACATTATAAAAATAAACTAATTTTAGTTGTTTAGAGCTCTGGGATCATCTGATGTCTTACTCACAAAGGCGCTGCATTACTTGTTACACAACTCAAGATTTTTCAAAAATTGTACAGGTGAAACGCCTTTAAAAAAAATCACATTTTTACCAAAATCTAGGCACCTTTAGCTACCTCACTTTTTGTGTGGTCCTGGCCTTCTGATTCCATGCTGTTGATTCCAGGGAAGAGGGGGGAGCAGTGTCCTGAGTTTATTTGCACATGTACAGCAGGCAGAAGGTTGATGCTGGAGCTGCTGCCCCATGTGATGAACCCTCCCGCAGACCACCCAGAGTCTCCCCTCTGCTCCCACAGGAGAGACTCATTTGCCTTTTCCTTTGATCAAACATTTCTGCCTCCTAGAAAAAGGCAAGGCCTGATCTCTTGTGTTTTGTTGCCTGTGCTCAGTGCACAGACAGACAGCAAGTCCGTGCTAGAGTGACTCAACCAAATGTCAGGGAAATCCTCTGTAAAGCACAACCCCAGCTGGAGAAGGGGCTTTTAAAATTAAATCCTTGTTAAATATTGGAACATAACATGTGCCAGAATGTTTCAATCCAAGCAATTAATGCTTTAGTTATTGTCAGATTGTCTTTGTTGATGAATAATGAAATGAGAACCATGTTTGTTTGCATTGATTGTATTTGTCAAAAAAAATTAAATAGTTTGACAGATGCTATTCAGGCCTCACTGAGTGTTAGATTATCAGTCTAACACTCAATGAAAGACATAATTTTAAGCTTTTGTAGTTAGAAGAATAATAGTCTGATTAACATCAACAATAAAGCAATATAATAAATATAATAGCATATATGAAATATATTGCTAAAAGTTCCATAACAAGATATTAGCATTTTATTGAAGGAGAACTGAATAAAAAATCTGGAAATGTTACAAAGGAAATAAAGACCAGTATGACACTTGTTAAGGCAGTTTTGTAACTATTTGCATTCCACACACTTATTTTCTTCTTTGTTCGTTTTCACCAATTCAGTTACCTTGCACACCCCTGACAGTAAAACCTGGAAACTGCAGTCAATTCCTAGCAACAAAAGATACCTAGAGAAATAAAAGAAGGCTTTGCCTGACGCAGAAAGATTTAAACTACTGAATGACTAGTAAATACAAGTTCTGGTGTGAACCTCTGATAAGTTAAACAAACAGATTTTTCAGAGACTATCAACATTCAGTATTAACAGCAGAAGTAATGGAAGTTCTCAATAAACAGATTTTATACTACCAGCACTGGGTATTTTTTTCCCAAGCATTCGTGACCATGTATATTTGTCTGTCTTCATGTTCCGGTGCTCACAGTCTAAAATTCTTTATACAAATTAAAGTTCATTTCATTATGGAATGCATTTCCCATACCCAAGATTCTGGGGATTGAGTAGGGAGGGTGCGTTATTATTTATTTTCCAGATAAACCGATAATTTTAGATGTTATATCTCCCAGTGCAATAAGGTTTTACTGCTTCAAAGGGGGACTGAAAATATTCCCACAGAAAATGTTCCATTTTGTGTTGATAAAATAGGCATTGAAATTCAAATATAAAGTAAGCTCTCTAATCAACCTTTTTATTATTCTCAAACTCTCACTCTAAAAGTCAACTAATATTTCAATATACTAATTTTTATTTTTTAAAAAAGGGAACGGCTTCAACAATGGAACTAATTATTTCTTCCCAATGCCAGTTAGACCTATCCTAAGAGCTAAAAGAGTGGAACTGATGTCACACTCAGGAGGAAATTTGATCTAGTTCACCATAATCTTCTGTAAGCATATTAAATGCAATAATTTCAAAAGCAACACCCCTTCATAGTTCTACAATTTCAGCCTTTATCCATATTTTCAACTTAATTTATTTTTAAATACCAGTTTCTATTCAGAGTACAACAATCAAGACCACAGTGTTGGAAGTGTTGCTACTTTTTTTCCAAATTCCCCTCCTTAATCTGAAACAGAAAATATATTAGAAAACACAAAAAGCATGTTAATTCTGACAAGACTTTGTCATGGTAATTCATAAATGCCACAGTGAAACTGTGTCCTTCTGCCCCCAATAGCACTGTAACATTGGATTTAGCATTTTTAAGAGCGATATCAATGCTTTGAGAACAGCTGTAACAAAGCAGATGAGAAACAACAATGGAAACAGTCAGTGAGCAGCCTTAGGCACTTCGACCTCAAGATTGCTCCTTGGCACAGCCCAGCAACAAGGTATATACTTGGCCAAAAATACACCTTAAAGCTGAAATTACACACTTCCTTTTATCCCTGACTAAAAAAATCCACCCCAAATTTGCATCAAGTGAGGCTTTTAAAGTCTCTCTTTTAGAAATGTAAATATTATTTCAAATCTATGTAATAACTGTTAAAACTACTTCCAAACAGTAGCAGTAAGAATATAACACTTCTAAAGGAGGCTAAGGAAATGAAACAGTAATTTTTAAGCATTTTACAAAGATTTCACTGAAACTAAAATTTCTATTAATATAATCCACATACTTTTCACATATTCATGTTTTCCCTGAAGTGTTTTTCACTTATCATATTACAGTATGTTTTAACACAAAAGATAGATAGGGTTTAGCTGCACATAAAGCATCAAATGATAACTGTCATCTTATTATATTCACTCAGTATCATTAGTTTCACGTTCACTAAAGTGAATGTGGAAAGCAAAGCCACTCACAGAATCAAAAAATTGTTAATTCATGTTACTTTGGATAATTTCTTACTGTTATTACTTTGCAATGTGAAACCCTTCAGGGGAGGAGAAAACTGATAGATGCAATAAAAATACCTACTTTATCAAAAATATTATTAAACTGCATGAAAATTCAGCATGCTAGTACTTCCAGGTGTTTCAAATCCAGAATCATTGCAAGACAGGCTAAGCATGTACGCTGTAGCAGAACATCATACTTTTTCACTGGCATGAGAAGATGCAGCAAAAAGGCCAGAAACTGCAACAGATAGTCAAGAACTGGGAAGTATTTAAAAGCCTTGGAAGGAAGGTGTCATATACTCTGACATGCCAAATAAAATTTGCAGTTAGAAGTTCATCACCTTTGGTTGCTATGTTTAGATTTCTGTGAAGGTCTAAAAAGGATTTAGATGCAGAAACTGATGGGTGAAGTCACAGTAGGATTTCTGAGTTTCACTGAGTTATGCTAATTTTGAAAATTTCTACTTCTAATCCCTCTGTGGTTTTTAAGTCTACAGCTATTACCAGAGAGAGCAAGCACTAGTAGAAGATAGTAGAACTGGAACTTAAGACAGAGAAGTACAATAGCAGTGCCATTAAATTTGGTCACTAAACCCTGTTCAGAGCATCCCCAATAGTTCATGCATTGACAAAGCTCTGTCTGCTGCTGTAAAAAACTGTATCTTAAATAAAAAGACCTTGCTATTATTTGCAAATACTACACAGTAGTAGGTGATTTACTGCTGACAGTTCTTATTTCAAATAGCATAAAGCTAAAATAACCTAGATACAACTTTATGTTATCAGCAAATATTGAATCTTGACGTACTGTTCACCACATTTTCTGCACAGGCTCTTTAAGTTTTATTTGTAGCATAAACACTTCTTTTCTATTATCAAGGATTTTTTTTCTCCCAAACTACTTGAGGTCACTACAAGAAATTCTGTGATCTGGGAAAGCTAACATAGAAGCCTTAGGTACACAAGGAGAGCCCCTACTTTGCCCGTCCCTGTATGTGTAAATCTCTACATCCCTTTTGAGCCTGCAAGTGTCCCTCACTTCACTGTCTTCTCTTCTACATCAGTCTTAGGTGATTATGGGGCATGGGTTACAAAGCTTTGAAGGTGATATCAATATGTGTCAAGTGATGATCTGAGGAAATCTTTAGCACCCAAATATATGGGGATTGATTTTTAAACACTGGGACTAGCTTACATTTTTACTGGAGAAGTCGCATTGCAAACCTTCAGAAATACAGGAAGGTTAATAACTTAATTCCTCTATTATCAAGATATATTTTTAAGTCTGGTCACATACATCTAGAGGTGGTTTTGCATGGAAATGAGGCAGAGAGGAAAATAAAACATAACCATTAAACAAAACCCTCAGCTATATCAGCTCACACTAAAAAAGGACTCTAAATAACTTTTCTGAACTCAGAACTCAATGAAATGATTTCATTTGCAGCTGCCTACTTCAGCTTAAGTTTAATGAAATAAAATTAATAGCTGAATTGACACCATGTTCCTCAAGGTTCCCTTATTACACTCACAGTGTCTCAGAACTGTCCAGATTATTACATTAATCTCAAATATGAAATATATGGAAATATACTTCACTTTAGAAAAACAGCCAGTGGAGAAATTTGTGCAGAAAAACAGCTTGTAACAGCACTTGCTGCTGTTTCTGATTTTTAGTCATTAGATCTCCAAATATGAGACAATTACCAAAATTGCTTATTCTGGGCAACTAAATTCTAAATTTAAATGCGACAACTCTTAGGGTATATTTTATAAAACTAATTAGTGCACAGACCAGTAGTGATAGTTTATGACAAAGAAAAATACACAAACACTATAAATACCATATTTATTTGACCAAAAGTAATTTGGATCAGAAAGCCACACACAGAAAAATAATTATCAGCTTCAAAATCACTTAATTTTCTACTTAGCAAATATTTACAGTTATTCTTTAATATTAAAAAGATAAATTAGGCGTTGACACTTAAAATTATTCTACAGAATAACTGTAATACTCTTCCTTTGGTTTAATGGTGGCTGCATGACATAATTAGTCATAGAAGCATTGAGAATGTTAATTTTAATTTTTTGTGTTTGTATGCTGCAAACTGTGGACTGTTTGTTACTTAGCTACCAGCTTTTCCCAAGTGAATAAAAAGGGGTTTGTTTCTGATTAATTATTGGTTTCTAAAGCTGGATTTTTCCTAGAAAGGCACAGTTACGCAGATAATAATTTCATTTCTATTATCTGCATGAGCTGAATTGTCAGACAGATAGCGTAAACTCTCAGAAAGTAAGGATAAGATGGAATGTGCAGGTAAAAGAGTAGCTCTATCTTCTACATATTTACATTAAAGAATTATTTGTATCTCATAGCAGTGTCTCCTACTAAAATGCAGAAAACAATTAAATTACCTCTACACTTGCGCTGTATTTTAATTACAATATTGCATATGGTTGTACTGTTTATGCTTGTCAGATGTGGTCAGCAACTACCTTACATTTTAAAATTGTTTGAAAAGGGGTTATATCTCTCAGATGTGGTAATGCTAGCAGGTACAAGTTATAATAAACATCAGAACTGAAATCACGTGAGCACTGTGACTAGGACTTCACCCAGAACAAATTAATTGAGATGAGAACTCCATCCAGGTATAGGAATTGTAGCCAGTTGTTCTTAATTTTGGGAGCAGGAAAACACTGAACAAATTCCTTCACCATCTGCTTTGTCTTTCTTTTTAAATACATAAAATACAGACTAAAATATTCCAAGTCTACTTCATCCAAAGTAGTTTGTGGCATTTCCAGTAGCTTGTAGTTGTCAGATTTAATTGCAGGTACAAAAACAGAATCACAATTCTTTTGGGTCTGATCTTTCAAATCACCATTTCATCATCTGCATCATCCATGGCTGAGCATTTTCCAAGTGAGAACTCAAAGTATTTGCAGATAATATTGTTTATAAAGGCAAAAAAAATTGTGCAATGCTACATCACATTCTAGCACCAGTAACCTAATAAGCATAGTTGTTAAAATTGTGAGCACAAGGCTGACAGCTGACTGACAGCAGCTACTGATCATTTAGCACATGATGTTGTTGTCAGATGCCTAAAGCAAAAGAACCACCAAATATAATACACAAATGGGGAAAAAAATAACAGTAAATATTAACAAGCATTGTGAAATACATGGCAAATACTTGCAGGCCAATACTTTGAATTGGATTACTGAGAGGGGAATGGCTGAAACATGAATCAGCTGAAGGCATGGCTGCTGCAGTCCATGTGCAGGGAGTGCTGTGGGATTCTGCACGCCAGCTGTGGGCAGCGCTCAGGGCATGACTGTCTGTGCCAGCCAGGCCACTGCAGGGACATGGGCAGCATGGTCACTGTGTGCACGGCCTCCCTGCTCTGCTGAGGGGCAACTGGAGCTGTGAACTATCAGATCTCCAAGATAAAAATAGCCTATGCTGTCAGCAACCTCAACCGCCGACGCTGCACAGCGCAGAGATTTTCGGCCACATGTTTGGCACCACGTCAATCCCTCCTCACTGAGCTCCCAGTCACCACACTGGAATGAGTGATCCTTCCCACAAACACAGTCTACCAGCATAATCCTGCCAGATTGGTCACTGCACTTGGCATCACATGTAGATATATATATATATATATATATATATATATACATACGATGGATAAGGGCAAACTCTTCCTAACTCTCAATCTGACTCAAGACTGCTCAGCAAAATGACAGTGAAAAAGTCTGATTCTGGGAAATCTAGAGGGGGTGGAGGCAACTGCTGAAGTACAGCATACTTAAAAAAGTCAGTGAAGAATGATAACAGATTTTTGGTGTGATGTAGCTATTAAGATCATATAATGGTTAATGAGCACCAGAAGTGCATCATCAGCTTGTTGATAGGCATAAAAGTGAGACAGCACTAGCAGCAGGCAAGATTTTGACAGTGTAGTGATAATTACACCACACCAGGCAGCAAAAAAAACCCAAGCAGAAGGTGACAGATGCTTGACTGGAATGGCTGTCCTTCACTATTGACATCTGATTCTTAGGGTCTGCACCCAGATTTGAAAAGCCTTTTCTGTTTTGTGCAGGAAAGCTGCTTACAGGAGTTGGTGACCTTTTTTTCTTCTTGTCATCTCACCCTGATTTTTCAGAGTCTGCTGATGTTATTCATTTATTATGTAGTTACCATGACACACTTGTTCCAATACATAAATTTGAGGATTTCCTCATCTTGTCCCATAGCGTCTTAATTTGGGGAGAAGCAAACAAAATTTGTGATAGTCCTAATCAACAGAAGCATTATGAATATCAGTTTAGACTGTTGCTTTAATGTAAGCATTAAAGAATTAGCTTTGATGAAATATTTCCTTTTTCTCACTTTGTCAGCTTCATTGCTGACTCCTTCCCAAGTGCAGACTTGATCCTTCATGCTGTGGCTGCATGACCAGAACAAAACAGTGCAGTAAATCTCTAAACCCTCTATTTGTGGAGGAAGAATGAAATAAGAAATTGCTCTGAGTTATGTTACTGGCTCAGGTTCAACTGCCAAGAATTAATTGGGAAGGTGTTCATTTTTTTTTCACAATGAGTAAAGGAAATTCAAGAAGAAATCTGCTAAAACCAAGAAGGAAATAATATGTGCTCTCTGCTAATCTGATTTGGAGAATTGTACACAGGCACACCAGTTGAAGAGTAAAGAAATTGTGCAAAATTTTAGTCACTGAAATTGAAGTCCAAGTTTTGGACAGGCCAAAAAAAGTTAATCCAAGGAGAGATATTAATGGCCCAACCTCTCTACTACTGTTTGACAACTCTTTTTAAATGCAGTTTTTTGTACCCCTTTGCAGTCTTGTTCATCCATTCTTCTTTTAATTCAATGTTTCATAAGTAGATAGGTCCGAAAAATTGATTAATAATTCTGAGAATATTGGGGCAATCTGTCACTTTGCATCTACAGCAATATTGTTGACAACCACATACATTTTTTCCAACATATCGACATTATGGGCAGAAATGAAAATAACATAAATTGATGAAAGACCACTGCATCCATTGAACTTGACAGGCTTGGGCCTTTTCTGACACTTTAGCCAGGCTTGGCACAAGAATATACTGTATTATCTATATAGGGTATAGTTCCATCTCTTGATAGCACTGAGCAGAAAATGTAAAGATTAGAAAACCATTTTCAGTCTAATGTCATGTTCTGAAGGTGAAAAAATCATTAATCTCTGCCATATACCCAGTGTCAAAAACTGGTTATCAGTAGGCTGTACTTTATCTCCCTCTGAACAGGACCTTATGAATTTCAACAGCAGAGAAAATTGGTTGCCTCACTATTTAAATTTTTAAATATAAAAAGTCCTGCTGTAAGTATAGATATATCAGTTGTTTATTCCATTGATATGTTTGAGATGCCAAACTTCAGTGTACCAGATTTGCAAGCAGTGATCTAGTTCTTCTTCTCCCTCTGCCAATTCTGAGGTCATAGCCAGCATTCAGAGAAAAACTGTTCTGTTCTTTGTTCTAGCAATGATTTTACGTTTTCCAGCTTCCAAAGTCTGCAAAGTTATGATGATAATATTTTTTTTTAATTAATCTTGCTTCTGACTAAAATTTAAAGGTTGTATGTACATGTGCATAGCTCTACTTCAGGCAATATGAGAGCTAGGCTTATTATTAATTTTCCATGAAAAATAAAACCATAGATAATGCAAACCAGAGACTTGATCAGAATAGCTTTAAATAATGCAAAGTGAAAAGAATATGTATTTCATTACCTACATTAACATTACAAGTTATTATATATATTAACATGTACAAGTTATATATAACATTACAAGGTGATACAACAGTGTATCACCTTGGCTAAAATCAGTGATTGGCTGCCTCATATCAACCTTGGGGTAGAGGATATTTTCCAGCTCATTTTTAAAGCTTTTGCTACCAAAAGAAAAGGAAAAGGGGTGTTTCTTCATCACTAAAATACAAAATCTGATCCTTTATCAACCTTATAGAGGAGCAATATTTGTGCTCGCAGGTCCTTAGAGGCAAGCACAGTTTCTGATTTAGCATGTTGCCAAGAACATCAAAGTAGGACACCAACTGATAAAGCACTACTTTAAAAAAAGAATAATAATAATTGTATTTATATCCAGAATTATTTGCATGCAGAGGTCATGTTTTCTCTTTATCTTTCTGATTCTGTATGTGTCATACACAACACATGCACAACTGACACCTGATTTTAAGAGAAAACTCATGGTTTTTCTCAGCACAGGCATTTTCTAGTGCAATACATGGATAAAAATTCTTTCTTATCACAAAGTTATCAAAGGCTCCTAATATTTTCCATCCCAAAAGGAATCTGGTAAAGGAACTTCTAGCTTTGCATTTGCATCTTTCATGCTGCCAGAGCAATCAGCGCTGCTTTGCGCCGGTCAGCAATGTTCCAGGTGAAAGAGCTGGCATTTCACAGGAGAATTCTGGTGACATAACAAAATTCAAGGCAATCATTTCACAGGAGAATATCTCTACATTTCCTACTCAAGCTGCCAATTAAAGCATGGTTTTACTGCATAACTGGAATGAAACCCATAACAAAAGAACTGTCTGAGTTCAGAGTCATTGTATATGAAAAATTACGGTATGACATCTTGACAAAAGAAGCATTCTAGTACCTCAATACCCTTATCTTCAATATCAAACTGCATAATACTGTCATAAAGGTCCCAACATTAATTTAAAAAAACCCAAGAGCTGCTGGATGCTTAGTTTAAATGTGATCCTAGTGCTCAATAAACATAAATGCCCTTAAAATAGATCATGAAAGACCACAGTCAATACTTGACTTCCTCACAATAAAGGCTGGGAAATTCGAAGACTAATCCTACTCCCACTTATGCAAGTGTCTTGAGTGACTCTTCTCTGATTTAGGAATGCCTCAGTAAGTTCATCAATAGTTTTGACCTCGGTTTGACACTTGGGTTGAATGCTTCAGGAGTTTATTCCCATTTTCTTATGATGAAAATCCTCTCTGACCACTTTGTTGGGAATGCCGAAAATTTTGTTCTATCAGTTTGTCTTCCCCAAAGGATTTCAGAAAGACATTGATCAAATATAAGGATCTTCTGAAGTATATCTCATTTTTGCCTGTTTTCTCTAGTACAAATACTAGAAAGTATTAGTCCCTTATCTTTCAAAAACAAACAAACAAACAAACAAACATAAACAAAAACCAGCAAGCCACCCATGATAAAGAAACTTACATGGATGGAAAACCAGTGTTTTAGAGAGTGTACCTACTTTGGAATGAGAATATGCTGCAACAATACACATCTGAAAAATTATGCTTAGGGATAAAAAATCTATTATGACCCTAATGCATTAATAGAAAAAGAATTTGCTTAATTTGGCACTCTGCAGCTCTGTAAAATCTCTCTAGCAAAAATCTAGTCACCAAGGAAGAAAAACATTAAGATTTTGATTTAAATTATAATGAGGGGCATCCAGATTTTCATTCATTTCAGTTCAAAATATAAAAGCTTTACTCCAAGAGATGAATCCTTGACAACCACAGAAGGATGAGACCCATAACCTTTACCCTTTAAAAATAAGACAACCATTTTTATTACAAGTCAGTAAATGTATTATGCAAGATGAACTTAGCATGTGTGTAAGATTAGAATTTATAATATTAAACTAAATACGTGTGAACAAAGTCTTTCAGTATGCAATGTCATGAGCAAAACCAGTCAATTTCAAAAAAGAGAAAAGGATTTTTGGAACATAATCCACTGGTATTTTCTAATAAGATGCCCAAAGGAGTGTAAAAGTCGTCTTTAAAATGCATGAACATCTGGACCTTGCTAAATGAAAACAATGTTACATAAACAAAAAATAAAGATACTCTTTCTCTGCCTCATGTCTTTACTACAGAGAAATCAATTTTCTTGACACAAGTACATTGATGTAATTGATAAAAGGTTTAGCTGGCATATTTCTCCATATGTGTAACTTGGAACTGATGCAGTTTTGCTACAATAAAACAATAAAAGCTGGGTTCTGCCAGGATTTTAGTGGGTTGGCAAGTTCTAGGGCTCTCTGCAGAGTTTCTTCCCTCAATCTCTGCATATTGGTGAGCCAAAAAGTCACATAGTAGTACAAAGTGTTTCTTCTATGACAGCTACAACAGCAGACAGATCTCACAATGTCCAGCAAAAAACTACAGAGTATCCTAATCTCACATTTGATGCATTAAGATCAATGGGTGCAGATAGAAATCATCATTCATTTAATTTCTCATACCATGTAGAAAAATGTTAAAGTTGTAGACATCCCAGCTCTGGCAGTGTTCAAGGCCAGGCTGAGCAACTTGGTCTAGTGGGAGGTGTTCCTTCCCAGGAGATTTGGGAATAGATGGCCTTTAAGGCCTTTTCCAATCCAAACCATTCCATGATTCTCATATCTATTTCAAGAAATTTATATAACTTAAAGCCAGCAAATAAGTCAGGTTCAGCAAAACAGGCTGGCAAGGCAGCCAGCTAAGGATGAGTCAAATATCTACGAATCATATTTGTATTGTGTGACTTTCCTGAGAGCACCAAAAATGTATTGTGTTTTGCAATAAATTTACTTCCCCATGCGGAAAACTACAATGCATTCAGAAGCCAACACAATGCTGAAGGCAGCGTTAAAGGAAATAAACTTCTAGAAGTTCTACTTGCCTAGCAAATTTAGCAAAACTTCATCAACTTCTTTTAATTCTCAAATAATAGAATGCATACTCATGGTTCAAGGAGGTTTTCTCTACTGTCAATCAAGAAACAAAACATCTAAAACCAAAATAAAACCCACTTACTTGAAGTTAATAAAATCCTTTCTAATCTCACTGCACTGCTTTTGATACTGTTATTTATGTGGGATCAATATCAAGGATAGAGAGGAACGTGTTAGACGATAAGATTTTAAAATGAAGAGTGCCTTCTTCTGAATCGTGACATTCTGATTGAACATAAAAATGATTTTTGCTAAGTATTTAATGGAAGCTGAACCACATGTTAATTTTCATTGTGGCCTATGAATTAAAGTATCCATTTTACTGGGATACTTACACAGGGACTACAACATGTAGGAAGGAACAGTTTTGTGCCTGTCACTCAAAAGCAAATGCTCTGCATTTCATATTTCAGCATGTATTCTGGATAATCTGTTGGTACCCAAAGGAGCCCACTGTGGCTCCAAGAGCACCTCCCTAGTCCTTCCTCCACTGAAGTTTGGATCTGCTTCACTGTCATTGGCTGGGAGAGGGAGACAGGAGAGAGATCCACATGTTCTGACAAATCTCAGCCCCTTTCCCCCTGAACACTGCCAAGGGTTGGCTCAACAACTCCAGGACCTTCATAAATACTGCTACTATGGGCAGCATTTCTGGGCTGTCCAGAAAATGGTGGGATGAGGCATCTGCCTGAGTCTTTATACCATCTATCTTTGATTCTGTGTGAGCTACCATACTGTAATTTAGTTTTCCTTTTTCTAGTAGTGCTGTTGTAAAGATGAGCCTTACATTAAAAAAAAATTCCTTCCACTGTTTTCTTGGACAATAGATGAAAGTTAAATGAACCGGAGCGAAGACCCACCTAGCCAATTTTAAAAAGTAGATGGATTAAGAAAATCACTAGAATAGCACAAGCTTATTTCTCCCAGACTCCAGTCCTTTGAAGTTTCTGGACTTCCTGACCCAATACTAATGCAACATCATCTTTAATAGCTCTCAAAGGACTGATCAATAAGCATAAGGAAATTCTCCCTTTATAAATCGGCAAAACACAGCATCCTGATCTTGCAGAATACCTGGAAAATTTATTCTCATGCAGTATCCTAGAATTCCTCAAATTTTCATTGTCTTTTCTACATGTTATTTTTTTAATAATTTCTGTTGAGTAGTTTAATTTTGAAACTGCACAAAGACTGAGCCACTAACAACATATGACAAAAAAGAAAAAGGCTGCAGAATCAGTGCCAACCGATCACATTGCAGTAGCTTGGTCCCAGTTAGCAGCCAGGCACCCACACTGCCTACACAGCCTCTTACTCACTCCCCACAAGTAGGAAAGGACAAAAAAAAGGAATAACAAGAGCAAAACCCTCATGGATCTCACTATCACAGGCAAACAGACTCAACACTGGGAATTTAACTTAGTATAAAACATTTATAACTGAATTGAGGATTGTGACACAAAAAAAGAAACAATTAAATACCTAAAGAAGGCATCTTTCTGCCACATTTCCCAGTCTCAGCTTCACTCCAAACACCTCCCTCCTCCATTCCCAGTCTCCACATCTCTCATTAGCCCTGCAGGTTATGCTCAGACCAGTGAGGCCACAGGCAGTGCTGCAGGTTGGAGTCAGGGCACAGCGTGTTCTCTCCGACACTTTTTGGGAGTTCTTTGCAGCTGCTCCTCCTTTTGTACTTGTTTCCTCTTCTCCAACATGAGACCCCTTCAGGCTCTGCCATGGGCATACTCTCTGGTCTTCCTCTTCCTGTCTCTTGGTCTTAATCACCATTTTTGAAACGTATTCTCAGAGAGGCACCACACGTTTGGCTGCTGGGTTCAGCTGGGACCTGTGCTGCGAGGCCAGCTGGAACCATATGTGTCAGAAAGATGCAGTGTCCCTGAGGAAAACTATTTAAAAGAAAAAAAAAAAAAACAAACAGACAACACACCAAAATTTTAAAATTCTTGGATCAGATATCCACACAGAAAAAACTGACATGAAGGTTACAATGGACTATAAGTCTATTAGATTAATTTAAAAAGAACCCCACAATCCATATTTTCGGTAATTTTTCCTCATATTTTTATAGCAAATTTTATTTAATTTTTGAAATCGCAGAATGGTTGAGGTTGGAAAGGGCCTTTGGAGGTCAGGTGGTCCAATGTGCCTGCTCAAGCAGGACCACCAGGGGCAGGTTGCCCAGAACCATGTACAGATATCTTCTAAGTGACTCGAGATAGAGATCCCCCACCGCCTCTTATGGCATCTGTGCCAGTGCCCAGCATTTGAGATTATTCAGAGAAATTAATTGGTCCTCCACAATTGTAATATTACCTCTTTAAAAAAATTCTAGAATGTTTTGATTAATTTAATTAGTTTAACTAATGTGAGGCATTTCTATTCATTGTGTCTGCAGTAGCAAAAATTTTCAGCTCTGCCACTCAGAATCTGACATTGCACAGGCCAGCAATAAATCTACACTTTTACCCACTTGGTTTCTCTCAGCTCTTATTCCCTCAATTGACCTGAAATGACACCTTTCTTTCTTGCTTGCTTTACACAGCAGCTCTTCACAACAGGTCTACTTGAAGTGCTCAGCCCTCCACAAGGAGTGCACTAACAAACTCTTTCTAAGAAGTGAATTATGTATTTAAACTTTCAGTGGACTATTACACTGCATTTTCTAACGTTTGCAAGCCTCTGAAGAGTCAAGTGCAACAGCATAGTCTGTGTTCCTATATGGCACACAATATTCTGACTGGCAGCAGAATGTCAGCTACTCCTATGCTTCTTGGATTTGTATCAATAGATGTTCACGAGCACCACTAATTCCCTTTTGACCTTTTAATTTACTTCCTCGTGGCTGACCCTATGTATTTATAATTCAAGTACTTCCAAAATGTTTACAACCATGCAGTTTAACGTCATAAAATCTATACTGGCGTACCATATTAGCTTAACTGTGTTACATTAGGAATCAGGAGATATATTTCCTATATTATAGATGTGTTTTCAATATCCAGGGGATAGGATGATTTGGCAATATTAGATAGAAAAAATAGACAGAAGGAAATGTAATTTATTGTGGCTTCCACTAATGAAAAAAAAAGGGAAGTCCTCTGAACAGAGTATATTAACAGAAGATATTAATTTTACACAATAGGGTCTGTTTATCTCAAAAAGTCACTAAAAGAAACACATTGAAACACAATGGTGCCTTTATTCTTTGTCAAACAAGTTTGAATATGTTTCTTAGTATTTTCTCTGATTTTAGTATAAAAGCTAGTATTTATTGGTCATGTCTTTGTTTAGGGAATCCCTTGGCAGACAAATCATACCTAAATAGTTCAGCCTGGGTCAGGACTTTTTTTTCCAGTGTGGCAGCATTATGCTAATAGCTACATATCAAGCTAATAAGTTTATATCACAAGTTCTGAACCTTGTTACTAACATCTTCCTTTGTCAGGCCAAGAGTCCTAGGTAATCCTCACTAAGGAAACATTCCCATTAATGCAAACATTTTCTGTTCCTCATACTCACATATTTTAAGGTGTGCAAATTAATAAAAACAAAACAGCAGTGGATTTGGTGATAACACTCTTCACCATAATTAACCATATAATAGTACAGCTTTTTAGGCATGGAAATTGAGAACATACAAAACACAAAAGACTAATGATAAAGAAAAAGAAAAATAAGCAAAATTGCATAAACACGTATTTCATTAAAACATTTCAGCAAATTCTGCTGTAGATGTGCGATACCAGCTATATGGGATTGACTGTCAGATTTCCTACTCTGTACACATGTAGATGTGAGACAGGAATAAACAAACTTTATGATTTGATATTTCTTGGACTTTTAAAATTCATTTCATCATACTCACTTTCATCAATTCAGATTATTAAAAAGACAACATACCACTATCTGATGTATCATAAATACCTGACCCATTCATATCTGATCTAATGTAGACAGGCTGGGCCTCAGGAAATACAGAACAAATTACTGAAGGCTCATTTAGTGGACTAAAGTTGGGGGCTAATAGTTTTAAACAAGTTTAATACTCTTCAATGCAACAAAAAAAAAATTGAGTGTCTGACGTGCTTCTCAGCTGCTTTTGGAGGAAGTGGATTGTTGTTACTTAAAGGTTACCACAGTCCAGTATTGGCTTTTATCATGACATCTTCACTCGTCAGGATAATCATGGCATTTCCATGACACAGTATAGAATTTTTAGATGATAACTATTATTACATGCTTTTCCACACACTGTCTCCTCAAGGAAACACAGGCAGTTGTGAACATCCTCACCTCAAAGATGACTTGTGTTTTAAAGGAGAAAGCAGAATAGAATAACATCCACTGCTGCTGCATATTCTGGGATATTTTCATACCCTGGACTGGATTATTCTAATAATTTCTTATGCTATACAGCTCAAAGCTGGAGGCAAATTGACTACATTATCATAGTATTAAGAAGGCTTTGACACAAAACAGCAGGACACATGCAATTTTCTAATAATGCAGTGCAGTGTATTACCTTTATAAATGAAATAACTACTGTCTCATAAATAAGTATAAATCTTATTGACAGCTTATCAAAATTCAACACACACAGATAACATTATTGTAAGAAAACCAAAAATAAGTATGACCAAAAAAAAAAAAACCAAACTGGTGGAAAGCTGCTTTTTAACCTTTATTTAAAAATATTAAAATACTACATTTAAATTACTGATAAGATTTTTATTGTATATGGGCATTTGAACATTCATAGGGAGATGATTTCCCCTTTTTTTCTGAAGCAAATTTTCCTCAGTCTAGAAAATTGTTTAACAAATCATAGCAGCATTAGACATAGCAAGTCAGTAAGTATTTATGCCCTCTAAGATGTCCAGGTAGAGGAATGGCAGAATTATTCATCAGGAAAAAAAGTATCATATTTTAAATTCCACAAAACTAACAAATTAAAAAATCAAAAATACAAATCAGCGCAAAATAATGATTTTTAAGTTAGCTATTTTTCATCAGAAAATTCCTTGACTTCTATCAGTGTACAAATCTCACATCTCACAGCTTTGCAAATGATGGCAGATGCAAGCATCCTGCTTACTCATGGCAGGGATTATTCAAGTAAGAGGACATCTACAATTTTGAATCATGCAGTTGTCACCATAGTAACATGTCTATCTTTAAAACAAACATCATTCTTACAGTGTTTACATTTATCAAAAAACCTGATCTATGTGACCCTAATAGTACATGGCAGCATCTTTTCTCTATCCTCCATATTTTCTATCCAGATCTTTTATTTAACATCGACCCAAAGACTATCTTGATACATATTTCTTGCCTATAGTGAGGCTGGTTGCTTTCAGAGTAGAAAATTGATTATTTTACTCTTGTAGCACTGAGACCATACTAGAGCCTTGCAGGCCAGCATTCTCCATTAAGATTGTTCTGAAGGAAAGTAGCTATTCTTCTCCTCTCCAGTAACAAGCCTTAATAAGGATGCCTTAAGCATGCACCTAACCTGAAGCCCCAAACAGGGTTCTAATCTTCCAGCTGATATTTTCATGAGCCCCTTTTCATGATGTTTTGTGTGTTTTCAAATAAAGCTTTACTCAGTGAGCCCACGAAACTAGCTGCCCACAAAACACCTAAATCCAGAGGGCTAATGAAGCCCAGAAATGAAAAGGAAATCTAAGCAATATAGGACAATACATCAAAAATAAGACTATTTAAAATCATGACCTCCAAAACAGACATCTTGCACTCATTAGTTGTATTTTTTAAATTACATAGCTTGTTGCATGAACACATCAGTATCACAAAGCAAGAAATACCTTTCCACATTCTGATTCAGATGTCTTTCCTCTCCCTTAAGTTACAACATACTCCTACTTCTCAGATTCTTTTAGATTACATCACATTCTTTCACAACCTGATCCAATGATGGACCACTCCACAGCCTATTTTTTTCCTTTGTTTTGAATGTTTTTGCTGGTTTGCCAGCAGAAAAAAAAATTGTCAAAATACATATGTTCTTACCAAGACAAATTATATTCTATTTTATGTTGCAAGAAGAACATTAAACACAAACATAAAAGCAAGGACAAGAGGGAGGAAAGTATTTGGGAAAAAAAAACCACAGAAATTTTCATTTTGAAAGTACTAGAATTATCTTTTTCAGGTAAATAAAATATAGAGATAGATGCATATATTTATATGTGTAATCTATATAATTTAGATTAATCTACCTACTTTTTTGCATAACTTTCTGAACGGTAAAAGCCTTCACAACTTCATTTTTCTATTTCTTTTGAACAGCCTTTTAATTTTAAATGGGGAGAAACTTTTTTCATCAACTGCTTAAATTTTTAGTTAGAGTAAATGAAAAAAGGAAGTCTTAAACAGTCTAAATAAGCACTTCTGCTTGTTCTCTTACTAGGTCACACAAGTCAAACTATCAAGGCACCAACAGCAGCCTGCTAGTTTTTGAATACATTTCCAATCATAATGGCATTTTTGTCCTTCTGAAGCTATGCTTAAAGTCCGTAATATCTCCAAGGTGGTCAAGCTAGCAAATATGGTCAACAATGATGCAAAATTATCAAGATATTTACTTTCTTGTCACTTTAATGTATCTATTATGGTGCCCTAAAGTTTTAGAAATGCTTTCCGAAAAAAAACTTCACACTTGAAAGTCATCTTTTGCTGATATATTCTGTAAGAAATACAGTCATAATGTGAGCTAGTGGGTGAAATGTTAAAGAGGAAATAAACCAAATATATTCATAGCACATTTCATCTTCTCAGAGAAAATCAAATTGTCCTGACTAAAAGTGAAACATGCCAAGAAAGCAAAAGAGTGATTGCATTAACACAGTTCATCAATATCTGGCCTTTAGAGGTCATTACAAGAAATGCAATAGAAAGTTAAAGTAATTTTGTAGAATTAAATTCTCCTTTTCCAAAATATGAGCAACTGCATAACAGTGATTTACAAATGTTTAATTTCACAGGCTATAAATCTTGGAGTAAATTGCTCAGCATTGCTTTTGACACAAGTACTGAGAAAATACATAATATTGAGTTTTTTTATTACTGATGATGAACTATCTTTAGACCATGAGCAACATTTTATTTGCATCAGTTACCCTGAAAGCTTAAATCTACATCAGCAATTGGATGCAAGAGCTGCTCTGATTTCATGAGTGTCAATAATTTACAAATACATGGCAGAAAGGCATATAAAAAGTTTATAATTATGACAGAGTTTATCCAAAGATGCATGAAAATATTAAGAAGATTTTACAGCTATTTATGTTGTCTTTATGTCATATAAACTTCCTGCATATAATGGAGGTTTACATAGTAAGACATTTAGAAATCTTACGGAACCTTTCTGTAGTTATTTCTCTTTACCTTTTAGCTCATAAGGTATGAAGGCTTTATCTTAGGTACATTTGCCTAAACCATAATTTCACAGATCAAAACCATTTCAGATGACCACTAACTCATGTCTGCAAGATCCCTGTCTCTTTTATTATGCTTGCACACAGAACATCAGCCTCCTATTTTCTGGAGGCCTCATGCTGGCCTTCCTGTCAATGCATGGAAAAATTGTACTTCACCAAGTTTCTTTAATCTGTACCACATGTCAACCTATTGCAAGTAATTGCTTTAGTAGATCAACATTTTCAGAGCAATGTTTGGAGATCCATTTAGACATGGAAAAGTCACCAACAGTGACTTGAGATTCAGTGTTGAGATTCAGTGAGATACAAGAGTCTTAGGATCTTCAAAGGAAACAGACATTGAACTCTCCAGGAGGTAATTGTCATTGAGCTTGCCCCCAAGTTCTGTTTCAGACTGTGGGGCTCTGGTATACCTGAAAGGGTGAGAGTAGCCTTATGTACAATATCTACAGATAAGCTGAAGGGAATTTTTGGGTGCTGAATCAGTTAGAAATAACGAGGGTCTTAAGCTGACTATGGATATACCATCACAAACTTTTCCACAGAAATAGGTGAGGAATCTTATTCCATGTCTCCTAAAATGTTTTTGAAATTCCTTCATTTTTTTGTCATGGTTCAATATATTTGACCATCTTCTTGCATTCAAACTGCTTGGGAAATTTGCCTGAATTCCCACAGCATTTCAGCTACTCTGAAAAATCATTTTTCAAGAGGCAAATGACTAAAAAAGTTTTCATGTATTATCAACTTCACATGCAGAAATACTGACCATGTAGGCCAGAACAGGAATAGGTGCCTTTCATTTCATGGCCTGATTCGCCACAGAGTATAGCAGTGGTTCAAGCTCAGAGAATGACATATCCCCTGAAGAATTTCTGGGGGCCTAGAAAGTGAGGCCCCTCTGAAGGTAGAGTTAAGTTTGGCCTTGGAAAGGGAGTCAAACTCCCCCCACCTACCCCTCAGTTAACAATAGTATCTTGTGTCTCACTCTTTCCTCCCTTCCTCCTTCCTGACTGGAACCTGACCTTCCGACCCTTCCCCGTGTCCTCCCCTGTACCGTTATGAGATAAGTTGTAACCCTCAGAATAAAAGTCTGAATGTTGGGCTATTCCGGGTCTTTTGCCCCTGAGCCCAAGCAGAGCAGACCCTTGTGTCTTGTGTCTGATTTGGGGCTCCGGGCAAAGGAACACTCTCTCTCTCAACGGCTCAACGGCTTTTAGGACAGCGGCCACCATCCCAGGGAAGCCCGGCTCGCTGCGAGGGGAAAAGGAGTCCCTAGCTGAAGTTAACTTAACGAAAAGGAAGCTCTCAGAACAAGCCGCCGAGCTGCCGACCATCCCTGTGGTCAGCTGTCCAGCCCACGCCATCGGCCACAACAGAGGAGCTCTTAATCACTCTGAGATGGTGTGGATGATATTTCTGAGAACAGCATAGGGACTGGTGTAGAATATACACAAAACCTCCTTAAGTTTTGTACTGGGTGGATTTTCTATCCCTTGTGATAAATTTTAGGTTTAAAAGCACCAGTCTTTCAAATGTTTATCTTGGAACACAAATAACCCAAACATATATAACCACGGGTATGCATCACCATACACAGAAATTTGCTGTGAGATAAAGATTATGTCTTAAAAATGTGTATGGTTTGCTTCCTTATCAGTCTGGCTGCTCATTAAGTTGCAACAATTTTGGGATAGGAAGAGGACACTTGGATCCAAAGATTTATTGTTTTATGCAAAGATTTGGTTTTTATTTACTCTTGGCAAAAGAGCCTCTCTTCCTAAACTTCACCCAATTTATTTTCCTATCTGAGGTTTATTTTAAAATTCAGATTATATTCAAGATTAGAGAAGAAATTGGAGGTTATTTTTGAATAAGAGGAAAATTTGCTGTGAACATCTATACACTGAGCAATCCAAGTTTATAGATTTATATCATCTATAGGATCTTGGTCTTTTAGGAAAAAGCAAACCTTTATGTTTAGTACAGAAAAGCTGGGAGACAGACATTAAAGACTTAAGCAACGGATAAGTGAATAGGTATTTTTAATTTGATAAAAGCTCTATTAAATCAACCTGATAAACTGAATCCCTCCTAACACAGGCACCACTGCCCTACATAGAGCACCTTGCCTGCTCTCACGACCTCATGGGTCATTCAGCCTGCACAGTGTGACAGTGATCATGACCATGGCCCTTAGGGTTACACAACACCTAGACTTTGGCTCCTGTGTTTCTCTGCTTCATTAGAAATTATCACAAATACTAAGAAAACCATCGTTAGTATGCCTATGATTAATAAAGTGAATATATATATATGTGTGTGTGTGTGTATACCTCTGTCTTTCAAGCTATTACAAATTATATGCACTCAATACTACAGCAACAATTAATAAGAGCAGCACTCAATAATAGCATCGACCAGCACACCTAAAACAGTTACAAAATCACCACCATTAAACAAATGCTGTCTATAGTAAGAGAGCAGATACAATAAAATACCTTTATGAATGCATATGGTACCAGGAAAAGTGAATAGAATCCAGATGGGGCCAAAGGATCGCAGAGGGAAGGACAAATCAAACTGACCTCAGAAGTGGACCCAGAGGAAGACAAATAAATGAAATCATCTCACTTCAAGGTGATCTGAGTCACAGAGTTCGGAGTCAGACAAGCACCCATAGCAAGTGTCCAGAATCTCGTAGGAGAGGTCATGCAGAGAGCTCTCCCTGTTGGAAGGAAAACTGCATGCGTAGGAGAAGTTCTCAGACAGAAAACCACTATTCTGAGTAAAAATCAGTCATTTATTTACCATAGAGATATAAGAGGTTTTAGGACACTACCATTTAAAGGCACTCAATGGATGTCATTAATTTAACCTGGGACATCCAACAGATAATGATTTTTTTTCTAACCACTCAGACAAATTTTTGAATTCCCAGATTGTTTTCCTGGTTTTACAGCTTAGAACAGCCAATGTCAGCTATGGATTCTTACTTTCTTAGGAGATTTACTCTTTTTCAGGTGATAAGTAGCTGTCATGGTTCTTATCCATGGTGTCTCATAAGGTGTCCAGTTTCCAGGCAGATAATTCATAGAACTGACAAATGGGACTAAATTGTTGGTGAAGTACAAATGGGTTAGAATCAAACTTAGCTTTCTCCCAGCTGTGCTCACTCTGCCTTGTTAGATAGAATAAGTGCAGCATACCTTAGTTTTATAAGTTAAGTCAGCAGATATGTCACTGAACACAGAAAAGGACACAATTGTTGAATAATAAAGCGTCTGACTTATAGTCACTTTTCACAGTAGTGACACATGTTAAGCACAGAAACAGAACTTAAAGGGGTTCTTAGTGAAAGTCAGCCATGAAGAATCCTGAACTTCAAGGGTGTGTTTGCAAACTCAAAGGCAATACATACAGGACTCAGGAGCAGTCTGGGAGTTTTAGATCTGAACCCAAAGCAAAACCTGGCTTTTGATATTTCTTTCATCTATGCCTCTCATTTGTGGTTCCTCATATAAATGAGTGCACTAAGAGATTGTTTTTCAGCATGGAAATCTTCCAGGTAGACCATACAATGCAATTCTGTTTCTCCACTGAAAGTTCCCATTACAGAAAATGCAACAGTGGGAAATGAAAAACTGCCCTCTAGAAAAGGACTAATACAAAAAGGAACAACCAGTAAAACTAGGAAAAGTCAGCTGTGCTGAAAGAATGAGACACATTGGGAAAATGGCCAGCAATAAATCCATAACAGGTGCTGCAAATGGAATTGAAAGTGCAGCACTCCATGCAATCTGTCAACAACCAGACAGCCAAATTTGGCAGCTTAGACCAGATGACCCCTTGTAGTCCCTTCCAAACTTATCCATTCCGAGGTTCCATGATTCAGGAGCTACTAAGATTGTTGTTTGCAAAGAGGAAAACCAAGCATGACTTGAGCCCAAAAGAGGCAAATAAACAAAAATAATGTACAGCATAAGACGTGAAAAGTTCATTATTTTCTTCCACTAATTACAGACAGGGAAGAAAAAAATCTATTTTCATACAACCCCACCAGGAGCTTTTTCTTCTTTTGTAAATGCATCCATTTCTCATTTGAAGATGTCAAAATGGCTGTAACTCTTACAAGTACAACTACCTGACCTGCTGATGAAGCCCCTTCATTGCTGTTATGTGAAGGAGAAGGAATAATGAGCTGTCTCTTGAGGATCCAAAGCAGAGCTTCACATCTGAGAGCCAGCCTCAGCAGCAGGTGCAGAACAGCATCTCACCAAATGGCCACACGCAGGAGTGTGCTGTCCCTCCACTTCCCTTCACTGGGGGACTTCAGGTGGCCTTAGTGCAACATCATTCCCAACAAGTACATGAGCATTGGCAAAGCAGAAGCCATAAGCTCTGGCAGAGAGTTCAGGAAAGCTGCTTGCACAAAGCTCCAAAAGGAATTTAGAAATGTATATAATTAGTTGGTGCCTGGCCTCTGGGTTAGTTCAAATAATTTGACTGTCTCACAAAACAGCTGCATGCATTTTCTTTAAACTTCTAGGATTTACACAGTATTTCATTGAAAAAAAATCACAAGGATCAACAGAGTTTTAAATATATACGGATTAATTCCCTTAATACCCAAGTTCCCTTAAATTATTCAGAGAAAAGCCAAGTTTAGGAAAGGAAAACAATACTTAATACAGATGACATTGGTTTAGAGACTCAGCAAAATTCTAGTAGAAGGGCTGTAGAAGAAAATAGACTTTCTTCTTCTGCAAACATATCAAGCAACAAATCAATGGAAAAATGCTGAGCCAATGCAGTTTCCCTCATGTAATTATATATTTAGAAGGTATTTCCACTGTTCTAAAATAGTAATTCTAGTATTTCTTAAATAAATATTCTTAGGCCATGTGGTCAGATCAATTCTTCTTGAAGTCTCAAAGAAAACTACTTCCATAACCCTATGTTTTTCTTTAAGTCCCACTTTTATCAATATTTTGTGTATCTAGAGATAAAGTGCATGCATTTATACATATCTGCCTCTACACTAAAAGAGCTGCTAGACGTGTAGTGTAAAAGAAAACATGAAGCTCAAATATTCATAATTCAATGCCTATAATCCATAAGAATGGTGCTGTCATGCTCTTTATGTAAGAAAAGAAATTTTATTACAAATGAAACGTTTTTCTCTAACTGTGAAGACAACCAAAACAATTGATGTTGCATCTTATTTTCAGCAGATGAGAGAAAATAGGCAAGCCATTTGAACTCATTTCCTGCAGTGCCTGAAGGGTTTTTTGAAGGGTTTTTTGCTTATGCAGCAAAGGATGGACTTCTGTTGCAGCTAAATTTTGGTATTACAATCCTAGCAAGAAACTGGGATTCTTTTGCATGTCCCTATTCTTAAAGATTCTGGTAAAAGGGGCTGCAGAGGGAGTTTCATATTTGATATTAAATTCATCCCTATAATAAAAGTAAATAATTAAAATGTTCTTGGATTTATCCTTGTCCTGGTTTAGGGCAAATATTTAGGAGGAAACCTCTGGGA